>JAVTVY010050924.1:0-25621 GCA_036873755.1 Hanleya hanleyi
AGGGATAGTTTACGATGTCGAAATTGTAATCATCTCTTTTATCATAAAGTCGACGAGAGAGAATGCCCGCTTCATTTTTGTAGAGATAGAGATCTAAATAAGATGTGCCTGTAGGGCTATCTGTAGTTTCCTTCAAATCCAGTGAAGGTGGATATATATCCTTCACTGCGTCATTTATATAGAGATTATCCACAGCGAGAAGATAGTCTATGTAGCGTTTGGTGAATGAGAAGGAACGGGCTTTGAATGGATCGGTTTTTGAAAGCGCCTGCATATAGTCATATTCATAAGAGAACAGATACAGGTCAGCCAACAGGGGTGCACAATTAGTACCCATTGGAATACCTATATGCTGCTGATATATTGTGTTGCCAAATTTCACATAAATATTTTTAATGAGAAATTCAAGCAACTCTATAAACAAAGAAACATCCCATGAATGATATCTGTTGTATGTAGTAGAGCTAAAGAATGCTTTATGGCTTCTGACATTAATATATCTACGATCAGTTTTCTTGAACACAGATACTATTAATGAACTTAGACGGTCAATAAGGTCCTGATGAGGGATTGTAGTATAGAGAGTCGAGAAATCCCATGTGGATACATGTCTGTACGGTATGTGACCTTTAGCATCAAGTTCTTCCGTAAGACATTTTGAGTTTTTCAATATCCACATACATTCAACGCCAGAGTTCTTAGAAATAATGGCGCAATACCTTTCCCAAAATGCTTTTACCTCCTGAAGGGCCCTCGTCAATAGGGTTGAAAGAAGCTTGGTGGTGCAGCTTCTAGAACCAGCTATGAATCTAGCTTTGTATGGTGATTTATGCATTTTGGGAGTCCAGTATAGTTTTGGTATGTCGTTATGATTGGTTGGAAGACAAATACCTCTTTCCCTGAGAAACTTTTTGTGATTGTTAAATAAATCTTCCAGAGTAAATGCAGTTTGGGAGTAAGTAGAAGTATTTGATGAAGATATGTCTACACTCAATTCTTTAACCAGCACCTGGTAATAGTAATATTTACATATGAATATTATATTATTCGGAGCTTTGTCTGCTGGGACTATGACGAATTTACTCTGGAGATTTGCTAGAACTTCTTGCGAATTGAGGTTTCTCAGTACTTGTTTTGCTTGGGGAAGAGTACTTCTGTCAATATGGCGGATTGTTTCAACGACCTTGCTCTTGGTGAGGTCCAGCCAATCAGCGAGTACTGTAGGTTCAACTTTTTCTCGCTTAGACCAATCAATAACGTACTGTTCCAATGCAGACAGGACTATCTTCTGGTCGGCCTTCAGATTTATTCTTCTTGGCTCTCTATATTTAGGTCCTTTCATCAGGAGTAATTTCATATCCTTATCACTCACCACATCAAGGTCACCAGTCACAATATGTTTGCATGGTGTATAGATAAAGTTCGACGATTCACAATCACAACTATAGCCTGCTGACGTGTATAAGTTCCAGTCAAACTCCTGGACAGCATTGGAGTAATTGAATATTTTGGTGGCTATAGATTTAGTGTACTTATATGAAATTTTGCGCTTTGCGCTTCGCATCCTGCCTTCGTTCTTCGCATCCCGGCTTCGCCACTTCGCAGCCTGCCTTCGCGACTTCGCATCCTGCCTTCGTGTGTCGGTCCAGAATCATAACACAATACAGCGATGTCCCTTCTCGGCCATCATAGTAACGGGAGTATAATATTCCTTTCCAGCGCAGTTTCGATTTCAACTTGCCCGTATTCTCTCGAACGGTTATATTCTTTACTTCAAATCATGCGTATTCCATATATTCACTGCTCTTGTCCTCACACCGTCATCGAATGAAGTTAATCAGTACCAGCACTAATATTACAGAAAGGGTGACATCATGTTATTTTTTTTAGATCGTTAATATCGCTATTTTATACATAGAACGTATTGTTAGATATCCTCTGTCATTATCTGGTCTGACATATGAGACTGATTGTCGTCTAATCAACAAACCTCATTCAGCAATAGTAAATCATTGCGATGTTTTTTTTCTGGGCAAGATGAGATTCAGAAAAAAAAAAATATATTTCTCATTTATTTTTCGCCGAAAGCACAAATTGAGTAGAGAAGGCTGAAAACCGTTTTATCATTTTGTCCCAAAACTTCATTTCAGAATGAGAACTATCTTCCTTTCGTCTAAGGCCTATTCATGATTCTTTTCTACAAAAGAACACCTACAGGGATATTGTAGTCAATTACGGTTCCAATCAGAACAGCTGTTAGCAATCTCGTACACGCCTCTCATAATATCATACCCGTAATATACATCATTAATTATATTCAATCTTCGATGATGCAATTTTCAGATTTTTTTTATGCACAATATAAGATGTCATGATATTATTAGGTGTGGAATGTTCGTAGATATAAAAGCAACGCAGCATCAACAAACGTGTAACCAAATGGGTACCTCCACAGAAAATGTCAAATGCGTTCCCACTTCGAACTCAAGAGCATGGGCGTAGAAATTGGCTTGGCGAACGAAGATGAGAAAATGGCCGCTGACGTATAGAATTGACCCCGATGAAGTGCTAATATGCTTAACTGTGTGATCGATGACTCCCAGTGGACGCCTTCTTATTCACTCCATATTATCGGCATATTTTCGGTAACGGTAGTTCAACGCATGGTCTTTACCCGTGTGGAATGAAAAAGCTATTTAGCTATAAAACGTCTAGATTTATGGCTATCACTGCGCTCCTATCCTTTATCTTCCCTCTTTATTGAACGGAACAAGACTAAAAATATAAGTTGGGTAATTTTGAAAACCAAAGTACTGTGCTGTAAATACTGCGAATAATATAGTGCCGGTTGCATTTCCTGATGCCTTCCTTGGACAGGAAACCTGAACTACGCTGCAACTGAAAATGTTGATCCTGGTGCGAATTTCACTGTTTTCACTCTCCCGAGAAGAGTTATTTTTCCTAGAAAAGAGAAGGTTCTTATAGCACTTGTAGCTGATTGGTTATCAAATACCACGGTGAACCCGCTCATCCGTGTAACTTTGTAGATTGAGCTTCATACGGAAGCCAGGCCAAAGGCAACAGCCCAATTTCATGTTACCATAAAACAATGCGATGTCTTCCTTGCTCGTAAATTATTAATTTGATCTCAGTTGATAGCTACAATGTATTGTGGATATTTCCCCCCTGTGAATCACAAGCTACACAGGGAGAAACATCTGAATGTGCGGGGAGTGTTCTTCACTCAGCGATAATTCGGTTCTTTGACTGTGGCACAGACGGAACCGAAACGTATGTTTTGGGTTATACCCAATTTGATTAAAACTCAGACTTAATAACCGCTCCTCTGTCGGACATGTGGCTAATGAAGATCTGGGACAGTATGTATCTTGAATCTGTCGCGCATGTCAGACTGGCGACCAATCACAGTCCAACTTCAACGGGCGAGTAGGTGCCTATCCGATTACTTCCGTAGTAAACGAGGAATGAGCAATCCATGAGCAATCACTGAAGATTGTTATTTGCTCGGATAGGCACCTATCCGCCCGTTGAAGTTGTACTGTGATTGGTCGCCAGTCTGACATGCGCGACAGATTTAAGATACAGACTGCCTCAGATCTTAATTAGCAACACGTCCGATAGAGGAGCGGTTACTAAGTCTGAGTTTTAATCAGATTGGGGTTATACAGTGCGGTACCGAAGACATTTGAACTTCCCTGCGTGGGGAGATAAATTTAGTCCTTATCCAGAGGTTTTGGTAGGGCCAGAATGCCATTGAGCGATACCCGGTTTCAAAATGTATGATCCTATTTATTACTGATATCAATGGACCTGAACCCTGATGACGTATTATATCTCTTTCGATCACATTGAGTGCAATAGTGCATCCATTCATCTGCATGACAACATCGCTTATGTAACACGAAACTAATTACATTGTCAACGCACTGTACATGTGCCGCATGGCGTGAAGCCCTATATGTAACCCTATACACCAAATTATGGCTTGCTCTTCCGACTGTGCCAGTCCGGGGACCTCGCGCTGGCAATTAGGTTGATGTCATGTTAGATGAGGGAGGTGAAAAGCAAATGGAATATTACGATCCCCACTTGCAATTTCATTATCATGGATGTTGGGGGCACAAGGGATAGAAGTGGGATCAAACGTCATCAGGCTTCAGGCTTATTATGTAGCAAAAATATAATGGATTTGGACCAGTGTGCAACTCTGTTCGTTTCTAAGCTTAGCAAACTTAGCAAACTAGTTCATAATTATGAACAACGGTTAATGTTTTTCATTACGGCCTTGGGAGCCCTACCGTAGGTCACCTGATACAGTTATTTGTCACTCCAAATGTGGAGAGTTCCACTGATTTCACCATCTCGAAACTTCAGTATTAGAGGACCAGACGGCTGCACTAGGAACCAAATCGACAACGGTAATGTTCTACATAGAACCAAATAGCGGACCATACGGTTCCACTTGGAACCAAGTAGAGGGCCATATGGTTCCACACCATGTTATGTATTTTAAGGAGCCATAGTTATTTGGTTCTGTTTCTTACTCCACTCAAGTAGCAGGAATAACCAAACATGATTTTACATAGAACTAATTGTGCAAACGAATATTGGAGGTGGCATATGGAACCGTCGAATGTCAAGCCAAGCCATTTGTAATTCTACCCAACGGGGCCCCTTTGGGTATGTCAGAACAGACAATATACACCAGGTAAAAGTAACTGAATCTTGGGTATAGGCGGTAAAATATTCATGAAACATATCGTTTATGTGCAATGGGCGGTGTTCATTTCTGGATTTCTAGTAAATTGTCTTCTTCTCTTCAGCAAAATATATCATTATTCAAAAAACTGAATTTTCAGACATTTGCTGGTCAAAATGAAATGCAATGTTGAACGAGAGAAAGGACCTTGCCCGGTTTAATGAGATGTTGGCCCCCATGTGATGCGGCATTGACTGCCAAAATGAAATATCGTGTACGGAATAAATTTTTCCATTAGCTTAAAATATAGTATCTTTTCGTATGGAATGAGTGTTTTCCAAGCCCTGGATCTTAGGGGTTCTAAATAACAGTATTTAAAAGTAGTATATTTGCGCAAAACAGTCTGTTTCGAGGTGAAAACAGCACCTTTTCTCTCAGCAAACTTACGAAACCAGTCCGGAAATAAAACCATTTTTTTTTGGCAACAACTAACTATTGACATGACTACGTGACTATTTCTGGGTAAAGCTTATCTCGATTCTGGACTGGATTCGTAGGTTTGGGAAGAGTAAAGTGTGCTGTTTTCTAACCATGGGCGTCACCTGGCTAACTGAAACAATTCTTACGTACGCGATATTTCGTTTTGGCACTCCAAACCGCACCTCATGGAGGCCAAATTCTCACCAAACCGCGCACCAGGTCCTTCAATCCGATACCATCCACAATGACTTTCCATATATGCAGTATACAGCAGTGCAAAAATCAGCAGATGATGGTGCTGTTTTTATACCAACGTATGACTTACTGGAACTGAGCAGTGTACCATGGACTTGGTCATTTATTGTTAATGCAGCATTCTGTAGAGAGAGGTATTTGATTGGTGTAACAAACAGCCGAGCCAAGTCAGAAAATTTACATGCGTTGTGGCAGAGAAAGGGAATCGGCAAAGGAAGCATGCATAGGGGTGATTACTAAAGGGGCACGCGTTGTAGTAGGGAAGCCAGAAAATTTACAGGGGCTTTGGCACATATAAGAAGAGAGAAAAGGGACATGAGCTTTACCAGAAACAAGGAGTTAGGACCAGAACCAACGCTTAGCAGAGACAGCGAGTCAGAAAAGTGTCATGCGATGGACCAGATAAGGGAAGCCTGAACAATATTTGCGCTGTAACAGAGAAAGGAAGAGAGAATAGTCCTATGCGCTGTAGAAGAGATCGGAAGTCAGAAAACTGCATGCGCTCTAGAATACACATGACCATCCTTTTCCAGGGTGCTTTGCGCTGTGCTTCATTTACCGAGGTATGCCGATGTTATGAGGTATGCTGGGGAGAAAGTGTTTTTTCTCGGACTTGTAGATTAATAGGTTGACTGTGACTGACTGTAATATCATACTATGTGTGTTGAGGAGGGATTAATATAAGCACACTCTAAATATTTCATAACCATGATGTCTTCCCACAACCAGTTCGGCCGCTAACTATCATCGCGAATGGATGTTCTGCTATTCCCAGTTGTAACATGGTTGGTTGCATAGTATGAGCCTCTTGCTTATATACTATATGCACGTGATTCAGCATATTATCATGACTTGTAAACATGTTTTTGACAGATATGGTAGGGAAATACATTCGACATGTTGATAATACTTCTCCGCTAAGATATAAACTGATTCAAACATCATTTGACTATGAGATGTATACTATTTCCGCTCAATGATTAATACCTTCTTCGAATCATTCCTCCCTCCCTGTATTCCTCCAGACCCAGACCCAATTCTCTAACTGGATCTGATCTCCTTCCTATCCCGAGGCCGTTCGGTGACCTTTTGGCACGAAAATAACTTTGTACGGCTACCTCATCTTTGACCAATGAACGCAACGTGCGAGATGGAATTACATGATATTATGACACAGACGTAACCAACTCACCGTGTTCTACGATCCCGCCACCAAAATTAGAATTGCATAGCTGCAGCGAAATATATAACCGACCCATAACCATAAAGCAAAAGGATGAATAATTATCTGTGATTGAAATTTGCTTTGTATTTATGCGAAATGTATTCGAACTAAGTTACGTAGGAAAAAGCTATACGGTTTCCACGTCAGTCCAGATTAAGGATATAAACAACACCACGCGTAGCGCTGTAGATTGGTTGTCAGCTTAACGCGATTCTTCATACATATATTATGAATCCACAGAAACATAGTTTGTTTAAGGCAAAATGTCAAATTAAAAAGATATTGCAGTGTTTTTCTTAAGAAATGAAGCTGCAGGGTCACTGACAAAAGTTATAGGGTCCAACAGAAATGGCATTTAAGAGGGGGAGATGATGGACCCTTCAAATGATGCAATCTGAGAGCATTTGAGGATGGAACTGGCACCAGACGAAGCATTTCGGTGATGAATGATTTATTGTCCTATTGACTCAGCTAAACCTGCAGAGTAAGGGGTCATCCAAAAAGTATGAACTTAGAAATGCTAGGGGAGGGGAAATTTTGCCCAATTAATTCACAAGGTATCAAATTCTGCCAAATATTATTGATCTTATCATCTTGCCATATAGTTAATGCGGAAAAAACTTTTTGTCCAAACTGGATATTTTGAAATTAATGACAATAAGGACCTCCTTGTGTCATACCGATGGTCCTAAAATTCTACTGAAAAGTAATTTTGTGAATTTTTGTTGTCAAAAAGTGAGATTTTGTGTACCAGAAATTGACAAAGTTCACAAACTTGTTTCAATTGTTATATTTATTCAAATAGAGGTTGGTGTTGCATGATAATGAATCAAACAGTCTGAATTATAATATATGTGAAGTTTCAGCTCGCTATCATTTGTCAATTTGGAGATATTCAATCTTCCCCAAGCAGATAATTAACAACATGACAACAGGTCCACTTTTTTGGTGTGAACGATTTTGCTATCCAAATTTTATGGTTATGCGTCAGATATTGAAACACGTGACGACAACTGAATGAGAAAGTCACACATAAGAAAGATTCACGTGGAGAATAATTGGACTGGGAAAGCAAGGCCTAAATGGACATGTCACCGTGAACGCGTTGTTGTTTTAAAATTATACGGTACAGAGTTGTCAAATGCTATCTCACAGACAGAAATAATACAGAAACTGATAAAGATCTCTGTTATATCAATGAACGACAATCACTGATTATAATAAGGACAGATAACTTTAATACCACCTCTCCTGCAGGAGTACTTGAGCATTTGTCCATCGCCAGTCCGCCACGCTGACTGCGGACTTCTTTTTGTTATAGCCGCTCGTGATTGGCTAAAATGTCACCATTCCTTTATGTGCAATTGAGTATGTCAACCAATCAGCGTAAGGCTCTCAATACATCCAATTCGTACATACAGAAACAGAAAACACATGTCAAGCCGCTTGTTTCACGTGCGATCAGCAGTTTCAAAAGTATGATCTCATTCTGGATGAGAAATCTACCAGTTTATCGCATATTTTCATGGAATGTTTATGAAGAAAAAGACAAATATATACCAATATAATTTTGTCAGTTTCTGTTAGTTTGGCATCTATTTTTCTTTTCTTCTCACACACGAATTGCCGGGTCATAATAGTACCACAGCAATCCTTACCGTACACTGCTATACTCCTCAACCTTACCGTACACTGCCATACTCCTCAACCTTACCGTACACTGCTATACTCCTCAACCTGGCTATTTTCACTTTAAACCAAAATATCTACTATTTCACAAGATGAACGCATGAATAGTTAAGACAATGATTCCATTCACATAAAAAATACTATTACATATATTTGATGAGGCAAAAGTAACGCCAAAGTTACTTTTCAAAGGGTGAAATCGAACTATTTCTTGGCGCGCAGAAACACAACTGTGACAAAGTTATAGACGCATACCATTAAAGGGAGCCTCGTTTATAACCCGAGACCTTTCAGCACATAGACTATAATGGCTTCTGCGAAGCGGCATATGCGATATAGAAGAGATGGGGAAAATGGTATAACAGAGACACATAAGAACGGTGGCATGCACTGTAGACGGAGAAGCCAAGAATGCTGGTGATCGATCATATAGACGACCACTATCCCGGTTTCGGAGGATTTGTTCAATATCAGAAAAAAACCCTTTTCTTCTTGGTTTAATTTCTGAATTGGTTTTATATTTTCTGTTCGTGATTTGTTAGTGGAATCAGTGTGGCTTCTGTGTTGTTCCTTCTTAGGAACGGTGTACAAATCCCTCGAGCTCCATATGCTTAGCTCCACCGAAGCGGAAGTGTATAAAATGGCCTCATAATCAAACGTAAGAGTGTCAGAGTTGATTTATCTCCCCTTAGGGAATTCTCACAAACTGACGCTGAATGCAGTCCATTATATCCAAGCCGGTTACATCATTGCTCATTCTAGCCCCTTAATGGACATGTCGACAAAGGTATGGGTAATAAAACTTATTGGTTTGAACCTCAAGAACATCAACGTTATACTCTCAGAAAGTGTTAAAATGAAAGTGTTGTATTTAACATTATGAATGTCCTAGGAGTGACAACATTATATTATGGCTATATTTGTAACACTCTCAAAAATGTAGAAAAAGTGTTATATCCAACATTATAGTGCTGAATCAGGAGCAATACAACATTTCATAAGTGTTAAATTCAGCATTTCAAAGTGTTGTAATGCTCCTGGTACATGTATATAATGTTAGATATAACCTTTTTTCAACACGTTCTAGGAGCGTTACAAATATAACACTCCTGTGTTACAAATATAACACTCCAAATAATCTTGGCATGCACTCCTTCCTCGGCTATTCTTAATATTAAATACAACACTTTAATTTCAAGCGTGTATAGTGAAGGCTATTAGCAATACGATCTGATTTTACATACAAATACTTTACCCGATTTTTTCCTGGGTAAAGTAAATATTTAAATATTTATCCCCTTACAAAAAAATCTTATAGGATCCTATAAGATTCTGATAAATCCTATAAGATTATTCGAAATCTTATAAGATTCTAAAAAATCCTATAAGATTCTGAAAAATCCTATAAGATTCTGAAAAATCCTATAAGATTCTGAGAAAATCTTATAAGATTCTAAGAAATCCTATAAGATTAAAAAAATCCTATAAGATTCTGAAAAGTCTTATAAGATTCTGAAAAAAATCCTATAAGATTCTAAAAAATCCTACTGGATTTAATAGGATAGAAATATAATAATCCTATTGGATTTAATATGACACTCCATATGATCAATTGTATTAATGATATTAAGAAGAGTGGAAATTGATCCTGCTCAAGTATTTTAGTGAATTATTTCACACAAATTAAGTGCGTTTCACTGAAGTAATTGAATGTAATTTCACTCAAACATTATTTTGCCCACCACTTCAGCGATCTATTGACTTAATAAGCAAAATCCACCCAACTTGATACTGGACTTCATTCAACTTGAGTGGGATCAATTTCCACTCTTCTTGGGAAAAAATAATTTAATGTTTTTAGAGAGTGATGTTTATGCGGTCTTCAGTCAAGACAAATATATCTAAAATGCGTTTTTGCTTAATCAGGACAGATCTGTGAATAACCACAACACAAGTAGTATTTTGGACCCTATATGATCCAGATCTTATAGGATTTGCAATTTTATATGATCATATACGATTCAATATCAGTTCACAACACCCAAGTAATGTTCTCCATATTTGGCTGCTCGCAGTTGGAGAGAGAGATTTTGTACCACAAATCTCCAATCTGCTGCTCATGAGGCATCAAATATCAATTTTGGTAGTTTCATATGAAATTCATCTTAAATTTTAACTTGAATTTAATACAAACTCATGATTAATATTTTCAATAGCTATACTATATTACAATTGAATTGAAGGATTAATTTTATTTTCATATTGTGTGAATATTCTATCGTTATGTTGATATTTGACTGTGAAGTATTTTGAAATGTCACTTAGGAAATGCTAATAAAAATTGACAAAAAACCTAATTGCCATCCATCATAGTTCGATATCCAAACAAATGCAAGGTCACTGAAAACTAAATTTAAATATTCTAACTCAAATCGAATTCAATATTAATCTTCATCTGAAATTTATTAAAATTGGAATAAATCTATGAAGCTTTGAATATTTGATTGTTTGGAATTAAAGTTTTATTAAAATTGAATTAAGGATGTCCGTAATTAACTCTTCGAATAATGTGTGTTGCTGCATTCATAATTGTGTAAAAAGAGGAATATAGGTCGGTGTGCATTGTTTAGCTGTTGACACTGTTAAAAAGGCGGACCCATGCTCCATTTGATAACCTAGAAAACAAAGGGAATAGCCCAGGTTTTGAATCCTATTCACAAAAAAATTACATAAATAGTATTTAACTTTTTCCTATATTCTAACTCTTTGGAGACAATCACAATGTCTTTCAAAATTTATCAAATTGGATGAATGTTGCTGCACAAAATTCTCAGCTAGAAGACTTTTAAAGGAAATCCCTGTCGCTTAATCTAACTCAAACTGGCAAAAACTGCTGCCAAGAAAAAATCACCAGCAGACATCCATTAAACCTTGATTGTCATCATTTCATTATGAAATATGTTTTGTTATCATTCAACTACTTGAAGATTCTCATGAATGAATAAACTTCTGATCAGTTCAAATGGTTTCCCAATCTAAATGGTATTTACAAAATCTCTCCACTTCAAATGGAGGAGAGATAACTCTGCTTGTTCACACTAGGTGGCGCTGCACAGAGACAAGAAAGATTTTTTTGCAGTTATTTTATTAATAGCTGACTGATTTGAGGACAGTAAACGTCATATTTCCGATTATATATGGCTGATAGAACGGACTCAGATTGATTGTAAGTACCTTTTGCAAATTGTAGGCTAAATTAGCATTCTAAAGTCTCCATTTGTTAAGTCTGGAATATTTTGGACTAGTTTACAATATATTTTAGTTATATAAGTAACTTTGTCAGGTTTGTATATTACACTGTAAATACAACAACCAAAACATTATACTGCCTTGGAAAGATTTATTTATCTCACCGATTTATGAAAGAAAGGGCTTGTTGGTTGATTTTCTCGTTTTCTCTGATCTCATGGGTAGGATAGTTAGGCATGTACTTTTATTAAGCCAAGTACGTGTAATTAACCTTAGATATAAAATGCTGTCTAACATATATTTCAATAGCTGAACAGACATGTATATTTTGTTAATTGAAATAACCGGTCAACCTCACAAGAATAGATCAGTTTGTCTTAGTGGTCCATTGTGTAAGGGATTAACCATGCTGGGTGACTCTTTGCACAGTTCAATGTGAGAAACCCAGAAGGGGGTGTTTTTACAATCTCATTGTGTCATTTCCTGTACTGGTATACCTTCTACCTTCAATAGTCAAGCCATTTCAGATGTTTACATGACAAAATTGGCATAACATATGAATGAATTGATAACAGTTGATTTGTGATTCTTTCAAGTCCTGGCTTTTATTTCATACTGTCGGTTTCACAGTCTGAGCTTCCTGTCCTGTCAAATTGCATCTCTCCTCACCCCACCATAATGAACAGTTTATCAATGATGTTTTTATTATGACGTTCACAGCTTCACTGTGGACTCTTGGCGAAGGAATACAAATACACTTACAACACAGCTTTGCCCAGTTCGGGGTAGGCCTAATGTACCAGTGGTGTGTACTATTCCTGACAACCCGAACTTTGGATGCTTTAATTTGTCGAGCTAAGGGCTGATCTATATGATGCTACAAATTGTGGTTAGTATCGTCCATTAATTGTTCACTCCATTCAACACTCCATCGTATTCCTCTTACATATCAATATAAACGTAAATTGGTATTGTTGCCTAAACTTTAATACGTGTTGTACCCCATTTATGTACTTTTCAATTGTGATGGTGGGGGTTATCATGTACTGTACATTCTTTCATACACATTATCTGAACGAAGTCAAATGTCATTTATTAGAATTTCCAGGTTGTTTGGTTACGCATTGCATTGCATTTTCACATTGCTTATTTCAATATTTAAAGTTAGTACACAATTGATTTGAAAATTGTTGAGTTTATTTTCGAAATAAATCGCGATATGATATGGTAATAATTGTTTTCCCCACAGGAGATCAGAGAGCCTACAAAGAAGATGAGCAAGACAGTTTGTGATGCCCGGAAGAATGAGCCAAACAACATCCTCGAGAAGTTAAACTAGCAGCGACAAGGAAACCTTCCAGTGGCACCTGTTTATGACGAGTCAGATGATGCAAGTATAAATTCAACTATCATGACTATTCAGCTAAATCCCTAGGCTATTATCAAATAATTAATTATTTTGACCATTGAGAAGATTTCTCATTAATTGTCTCATCTATATTTACTGGTAAGATTTTAAATTTGTTTTTTTGCAAGTTTGCTAACCATTAAAATGCATATTAAATGACACGGACTTTTAATGGGTAACAAGCGATCATTTGTAAATAATCATTTAATGTAATTAATCTTAGTAAATAATAATTCAATGAGATTTGATCCTTTGTCAACATGATTCTGCAATTTATGACTATTAACATTCTGACTGAATATTATCAATCCAATTGTCAGTACACATTTTGTATCTTTTATTTCATCCGAGAAAGATGACCATGGACCTAATGAGTGCATTGTTCATGAGGAATGAAATGGCCTCCCATACTTTGACAGGGATGAAACCCAATGTGACAAGAGAGGTAGAGGCTAAGCCTGCAATTGACCAAGAAAATATCAAGCCATCCAAGGTAAAAACTTTTCTTCATAAATATTCCAAACATCTGATAATTAATCCCAAGTTCAATGACCATGTTTTGATAGCTTATTGATTGAATATATTGAAATTCAGTGGCTAACTGCAAATTATTTCATTCTCTTTCAGACTACTGCCTGAAGAAATTCCCAAGTTCCTGGAAAGTCATTCGGGAAGCAATGAAGTCGAAACTCAATGGCGAGCAGAAATTGTACGGAAAACTGATGGAGAGATTATGATGCCCTCATATGTTTCTCTGTTTATATCTCAAAAGTGCACATGTACATAATAAAGAAATATTTATTATATGTATTTGTTTGTTCTTCTTTCTATGCATTAGTTATTTACCAGATTATCTTTAACATAGCTGTGCTACATCCAAAACAAGCAATGTTTATGCTAATACATTTTCTGATGTATTTACTATTTTACAGCACAGGGGCATTTTGTATTTCATGGAGTTACTATAAAAGATGACCTATATCACTCATCCAAATATTCCTATAGAAACTTTATATCCTGCAGATTTCTAAGAATCCATTCCATAACTAAATTTTATAGGATCCTATTAAAAAATCCTACAAGATTTTTATCCTATTAAAAAATCCTATAGGATTTCAATCTTATAGGATTTTAATCTTATAGGATCCTGATTTCTAGGATCCTATTAAAAAATCCTATAGGATTTCAATCTTATAGGATTTTAATCTTATAGGATTTTAATCTTATAGGATCCTATTAAAAAATCTTATAGGATTTTGGGCCAAAATCTTATAGGATCCTATACGATTTTATCTTATAGGATCCTATAAGATTTTTTTGTAAGGGTCTGTGTAAGTAAATATGTAAATATTTAAATAGTTTGCAGTTTTTATAGAACCGTCAATGGCTTTACATATAGGCTTCGCAAAACTCCTGACATTGTTTTGTGCCCTTTCGTTCTTGTCTGTGAATGCTAGGATACCAGAAAGGTCTCTAATTCTTCAAATTGTCGGGGATGAAAAAGAGGTCTTTTTTTTACCTCCAAGACGTGAATAGTTAATCGGACAGCGACAGTATCGATTATCTGGTGTGTTTACATCCATATGGATCGACCATGTGGGGGAGTTAACAAGAGATCGAGATACGGACCGAAAATTACATGTGGTACTAAATAATGCAGATCAATATCTCACCAAAGAGCTAGAGACCAAAGTGTGAGGTGATATCTGGTCAACATTCCGTTGAATTACACGATCTATCGGGGTACTGCTGGAACAATCCCCGTTAACACTCCACGTAATGGTCGGTATGAGAAGAGGGAATGGCACAGGAAAAGATCTCTTTCTTTTTATATTCCCCGCCCCCGCCCCCGTTTCACAGGCTACACTTTACTTAACTCCAGGACTGAGTGAGTGAATATAATTTAACGTCGCTTTCAACATTGTTTCAGTCATATCGCGACGAACGAACTAAGCACCATCCAGCCAAGTTGCGGTCTTGCTACTTCAAAGAAGAAATCTTTGAAGCAGCATGGAACCAGACACCGTCCATCCACCCTATGAAACACTGAGGACAGCACACAAGACACAGACAGGACGTTTACACGGTACAATAAAGACAAGTGATATTACAGTGCTAGACATCACATTATCAAGTTCCTGTTGCTTCTCAGCGAAATGCATTGAATTGGAGCGATATGCAAGAGGTGGGAAAAATTGACGACGCCTGGCGACTAAAATGCAACCATATCACTCTACAGAAAAGCATCCTTCGGCACCTAACATTCATACCAGAGAATACGGTGGATTTTCGGACGTAGCCTTAGTATCTCAGCCGCGCTCAGAATCAACAGGAACCACTTAACCCTGCCCTCAATAGCGGAAGATGATCTTTACGTCACGTGGCTATGACGTATAAGGAAAAATCCGTGCACAAGCGCTTCAGTTTAAATATCACCGAGCACCCCCCTCTTCAGCACAAGAGCTAACTACTTTTCGTATACTCATATTAACTTGCAACAGGAACTCTACAACATTCGTTTCATTGATATACTCAGCAAGATATAAAGCGAAACGTGATACAAATACCGCTCAAACTATTGTACGATGTCTCTTCCGGTGATGCACGGTCTGGCAGGTAGCCTATCCAAAAATCTAACAGATGGTCGGAATATTTCCTCAAAGAGGTGCTTGGTCATATGTTTTCCTTTAGGAAATATGTCCATACTATTGTGCTGGTGTGGAATACGAGATGGCTTTTGAAGAATTAAACTTTCAGTGTATAGCTATTTACGTATGTTAGGCTATGTTTTAGTTATGAGGCGTGCCATCACCATTTGTTAACGGTAGCATATAGCCGTAATTGGATTGTTTGTTCGTTTGACTGTGTTCAAACATCGACAAACCTGTTTGTCTTTAGACTTTGACTTTACAACGTATATCATATGAATTAAGAATTACAAGCGTCTAGTCCGTCATTCATAATCCAGCCGTCGTCCATTAGAGAATATCCGCGTCCATAATCCAAAGACCTATTCCAATTTCCATATAACAGTATTAGCACCAAATTCAAAAAGACAATCATAGTATACATAAACATAGGCTTGTTTCCTGCAAGAGAGAAGCGGTCAACAGTTTTCAATGATGCCGGCAAGACATCATGATGTTCCAAAAATATCAAATCCGTATCGCTGATCAGTATTCTTAATCCATAATATTCGTTATAGAGTCGTCATCTAAAAAAAGATGTATCTCAGTCAAGCTTTGATTGTGACTGTTCATATGAGTACCATGAGAATCTTGAAGTACATGGGTTCATACGGCCCCTAGCCCCGGGTTAAGCGGAATTAGACACAAGTTACGAAACGTAGCGCCATAGATCTTGCACGCTACGTTCGTATTTTGCTATCAGCATGCGATATGTATCGCCAAATTTGAGAAACTTTGAGTGTAGGCGCTTGGTGGAATAGCCCTGTTTTTTAAGTTTCTGCACCAATGTTTTTTGACGTTGATTAAAATCGTCACATTTAACACAGGATCTAACAAATGCTACTAAGCGAGATATGTATACGCCATATGCAGGTCCCACTGGAATATTACTGTCCAGAAAGGGATAGTTTACGATGTCGAAATTGTAATCATCTGTTTTGTCATAAAGTCGACGAGAGAGAATGCCCGCTTCATTTTTATAGAGATATAGATCTAAATATGATGTGCCTGTAGGGCTATCTGTAGTTTCCTTCAAATCCAGTGAAGGTGGATATATATCCTTCACTGCGTCATTTATATAGAGATTATCCACAGCGAGAAGATAGTCTATGTAGCGTTTGGTGAATGAGAAGGAACGGGCTTTGAATGGATCGGTTTTTGAAAGCGCCTGCATATAGTCATATTCATAAGAGAACAGATACAGGTCGGCCAACAGGGGTGCACAATTAGTACCCATTGGAATACCTATATGCTGCTGATGTATTGTGTTGCCAAATTTCACATAGATATTTTTAATGAGAAATTCAAGCAACTCTATAAACAAAGAAACATCCCATGAATGATATCTGTTGTATGTAGTAGAGCTAAAGAATGCTTTATGGCTTCCGACATTAATATATCTACGATCAGTTTTCTTGAACACAGATACTATTAATGAACTTATACGGTCAATAAGGTCCTGATGAGGGATTGTAGTATAGAGAGTCGAGAAATCCCATGTGGATACATGTCTGTACGGTATGTGACCTTTAGCATCAAGTTCTTCCGTAAGACATTTTGAGTTTTTCAATATCCACATACATTCAACGCCAGAGTTCTTAGAAATAATGGCGCAATACCTTTCCCAAAATGCTTTTACCTCCTGAAGGGCCCTCGTCAATAGGGTTGAAAGAAGCTTGGTGGTGCAGCTTCTAGAACCAGCTATGAATCTAGCTTTGTATGGTGATTTATGCATTTTGGGAGTCCAGTATATTTTTGGTATGTCGCTATGATTGGTTGGAAGACAAATACCTCTTTCCCTGAGAAACTTTTTTGTGATTGTTAAATAAATCTTCCAGAGTAAATGCAGTTTGGGAGTAAGTAGACGTATTTGATGAAGATATGTCTACACTCAATTCTTTAACCAGCACCTGGTAATAGTAATATTTACATATGAATATTATATTATTCGGAGCTTTGTCTGCTGGGACTATGACGAATTTACTCTGGAGATTTGCTAGAACTTCTTGCGAATTGAGGTTTCTCAGTACTTGTTTTGCTTGGGGAAGAGTACTTCTGTCAATATGGCGGATTGTTTCAACGACCTTGCTCTTGGTGAGGTCCAGCCAATCAGCGAGTACTGTAGGTTCAACTTTTTCTCGCTTAGACCAATCAATAACGTACTGTTCCAATGCAGACAGGACTATCTTCTGGTCGGCCTTCAGATTTATTCTTCTTGGCTCTCTATATTTAGGTCCTTTCATCAGGAGTAATTTCAGATCCTTATCACTCACCACATCAAGGTCACCAGTCACAATATGTTTGCATGGTGTATAGATAAAGTTCGACGATTCACAATCACAACTATAGCCTCCTGACGTGTATAAGTTCCAGTCAAACTCCTGGACAGCATTGGAGTAATTGAATATTTTGGTGGCTATAGATTTAGTGTACTTATATGAAATTTTGCGCTTTGCGCTTCGCATCCTGCCTTCGTTCTTCGCATCCCGGCTTCGCCACTTCGCAGCCTGCCTTCGCGACTTCGCATCCTGCCTTCGTGTGTCGGTCCAGAATCATAACACAATACAGCGATGTCCCTTCTCGGCCATCATAGTAACGGGAGTATAATATTCCTTTCCAGCGCAGTTTCGATTTCAACTTGCCCGTATTCTCTCGAACGGTTATATTCTTTACTTCAAATCATGCGTATTCCATATATTCACTGCTCTTGTCCTCACACCGTCATCGAATGAAGTTAATCAGTACCAGCACTAATATTACAGAAAGGGTGACATCATGTTATTTTTTTTAGATCGTTAATATCGCTATTTTATACATAGAACGTATTGTTAGATATCCTCTGTCATTATCTGGTCTGACATATGAGACTGATTGTCGTCTAATCAACAAACCTCATTCAGCAATAGTAAATCATTGCGATGTTTTTTTTCTGGGCAAGATGAGATTCAGAAAAAAAATTTATATTTCTCATTTATTTTTCGCCGAAAGCACAAATTGAGTAGAGAAAGGCTGAAAACCGTTTTATCATTTTGTCCCAAAACTTCATTTCAGAATGAGAACTATCTTCCTTTCGTCTAAGGCCTATTCATGATTCTTTTCTACAAAAGAACACCTACAGGGATATTGTAGTCAATTACGGTTCCAATCAGAACAGCTGTTAGCAATCTCGTACACGCCTCTCATAATATCATACCCGTAATATACATCATTAATTATATTCAATCTTCGATGATGCAATTTTCAGATTTTTTTTATGCACAATATAAGATGTCATGATATTATTAGGTGTGGAATGTTCGTAGATATAAAAGCAACGCAGCATCAACAAACGTGTAACCAAATGGGTACCTCCACAGAAAATGTCAAATGCGTTCCCACTTCGAACTCAAGAGCATGGGCGTAGAAATTGGCTTGGCGAACGAAGATGAGAAAATGGCCGCTGACGTATAGAATTGACCCCGATGAAGTGCTAATATGCTTAACTGAGTGATCGATGACTCCCAGTGGACGCCTTCTTATTCACTCCATATTATCGGCATATTTTCGGTAACGGTAGTTCAACGCATGGTCTTTACCCGTGTGGAATGAAAAAGCTATTTAGCTATAAAACGTCTAGATTTATGGCTATCACTGCGCTCCTATCCTTTATCTTCCCTCTTTATTGAACGGAACAAGACTAAAAATATAAGTTGGGTAATTCTGAAAACCAAAGTACTGTGCTGTAAATACTGCGAATAATATAGTGCCGGTTGCATTTCCTGATGCCTTCCTTGGACAGGAAACCTGAACTACGCTGCAACTGAAAATGTTGATCCTGGTGCGAATTTCACTGTTTTCACTCTCCCGAGAAGAGTTATTTTTCCTAGAAAAGAGAAGGTTCTTATAGCACTTGTAGCTGATTGGTTATCAAATACCACGGTGAACCCGCTCATCCGTGTAACTTTGTAGATTGAGCTTCATACGGAAGCCAGGCCAAAGGCAACAGTCCAATTTCATGTTACCATAAAACAATGCGATGTCTTCCTTGCTCGTAAATTATTAATTTGATCTCAGTTGATAGCTACAATGTATTGTGGATATTTCCCCCCTGTGAATCACAAGCTACACAGGGAGAAACATCTGAATGTGCGGGGAGTGTTCTTCACTCAGCGATAATTCGGTTCTTTGACTGTGGCACAGACGGAACCGAAACGTATGTTTTGGGTTATACCCAATTTGTTTAAAACTCAGACTTAATAATCGCTCCTCTGTCGGACATGTGGTTAATGAAGATCTGGGACAGTATGTATCTTGAATCTGTCGCGCATGTCAGACTGGCGACCAATCACAGTCCAACTTCAACGGGCGAGTAGGTGCCTATCGGATTACTTCCGCAGTAAACGAGGAATGAGCAATCCATGAGCAATCACTGAAGATTGTTATTTGCTCGGATAGGCACCTATCCGCCCGTTGAAGCTGTACTGTGATTGGTCGCCAGTCTGACATGCGCGACAGATTTAAGATACAGACTGCCTCAGATCTTAATTAGCGTCCTTATCCAGAGGTTTTGGTAGGGCCAGAATGCCATTGAGCGATACCCGGTTTCAAAATGTATGATCCTATTTATTACTGATATCAATTGACCTGAACCCTGATGACGTATTATATCTCTTTCAATCACATTGTGTGCAATAGTGCATTCATTCATCTGCTTGACAACATCGCTTATGTAACACGAAACTAATTAAACTGTCAACGCACTGTACATGTGCGGCATGGCGTGAAGTCATATATATAACCCGATACACCAAGATAAAGCTTGCTCTTCCGACTGTGCCAGTCCGGGGACCTCGCGCTGGCAATTAGGTTGATGTGATGTTAGATGAGGGAGGTGAAAAGCAAATGGAATATTACGATCCCCACTTGCCATTTCATTATCATGGATGCAGGGGACACAAGGGATAGAAGTGGGATTAAACGTCATCAGGCTTCAGGCTTATTATGTAGCAAAAATATAATGGATTTGGACCAGTGTGCAACTCTGTTCGTTTCTAAGCTTAGCAAACTTAGCAAACTAGTTCATAATTATGAACAACGGTTAATGTTTTTCATTACGGCCTTGGGAGCCCTACCGTAGGTCACCTGATACAGTTATTTGTCACTCCAAATGTGGAGAGTTCCACTGATTTCACCATCTCGAAACTTCAGTAATAGAGGACCAGACGGCTGCACTAGGAACCAAATCGAGAACGACAATGTTCTACATGGAACCAAATAGCGGACCATACGGTTCCACTTGGAACCAAGAAGAGGGTCATATGGTTCCACACCATGTTATGTATTTTAAGGAGCCATAGTTATTTGGTTTTGTTTCTTACTCCCCTCAAGTAGCAGAAATAACCAAACATGGTTTTACATAGAACTAATTGTGCAAACGAATCTTGGAGGTGGCATATGGAACCGTCGATATGGAACAAGCCAAGCCATTTGTAATTCTACCCAACGGGATGCGTTTGGGTATGTCAGAACAGACAATATACACCAGGTAAAAGTAACTGAATCTTGGGTATAGGCGATAAAATATTCATGAAACATATCGTTTATGTGCAATGGGCGGTGTTCATTTCTGGATTTCTAGTAAATTGTCTTCTTCTCTTCAGCAAAATATATCATTATTCAAAAAACTGAATTTTCAGACATTTGCTGGTCAAAATGAAATGCCTCGTTTAATGAGATGTTGGCCCCCATGAGATGCGGCATTGATTGCCAAAATGAAATATCGTGTACGGAATAAATTTTTCCATTAGCTTAAAATATATAGTATCTTTTCGTAGGGCTTGAGTGTTTTCCAAGCCCTGTGTCTTAGGGTTCCTAAATAACAGTATTTAAGAATAGTATATATTTGTGCAAAACAGTCTGTTTCGAGGTGAAAACAGCACCTTTTCTCTCAGTAAACTTATGAAGCCAGTCTGGAATCAAAGCCGCTGTTTTGGCAACAACTAACTATTGACATGACTACGTGACTATTTCTGGATAAAACTTATCTCGATTCTGGACTGGATTCGTAGGTTTGGGAAGAGTAAAGTGTGCTGTTTTCTAACCATGGGCGTCACCCTGCTAACTGAAACAATTATAACGTACGCGATATTTCTTTTTGGCACTCCAAACCGCGCCAAATTCTCACCAAACCGCGCACCAGGTCCTTCAGCCCGATACCATCCATAATGGCTTTGCATATGCAGTATACACCAGGGCAAAATTCAACGGGTGATGGTGCTGTTTTTATAAACGTATGACTTACTGGAACTGAGCAGGGTACCATGGACTGGGTCATTTATTGTTAATGCAGCATTCCGCAGAGATAGGTATTTGATTGGTGTAACAGACAGTTGAGCCAAGTCAGAAAATTTACATGCGCTGTGGCAGAGAAAGGGATTCGGCAAAGGAGGCATGCATAGGGACGATTACTAAAGGGGTACGCGTTGTAGTAGGGAAGCCATAAAATTTCCAGGTGCTTTGGCACATATAAGAAGAGAGAAAAAGGGACATGAGCTTTACCAGAACCAAGGAGCAGAGACAGTGAACCAGAAAAGTGTCATGCGATGGACCAGATACGGGAAGCCTGAACAATATTTGCGCTGTAACAGAGAAAGGAAGAGAGAATAGTCATATGCGCTGTAGGAGAGATCGGAAGTCAGAAAAAGGTATGCGCTCTAGAATACACATGGCCATCCTCTCCCAGGGTGCTTTGCGCTGCGTTTCATTTACCGACGCATGCTGATGTGATGAGGTATGCTTGAGAGAAAGTTTTTTCTCAGACTTATAAATTAATAGGTTGACTTTGACTGACTGTAATATCATACGATGTGCGTTGAAGAGGGATTAATATAAGCACACTCTAAATATTTCCTAACCATGATGTCTTCCCACAACCAGTTCGGCCGCTAACTATCATCGCGAATGGATGTTCTGCTATTCCCAGTCGTAACATGGTTGGTTGCATAGGATGAGCCTCTTGCTTATATACTATATGCACGTGATCCAGCATATTATCATGAACTGTAAATATGTTTTTGACAGATATGGTAGGGAAATACATTCGACATGTTGATAATACTTCTCCGCTAAGATATAAACTGATTCAAACATCATTTGACTATGAGATGTATACTATTTCCGCTCAATGATTAATACCTTCTTCGAATCATTCCTCCCTCCCTGCATTCCTCCAGATCCAGAAAGCAATTCTCTAACTGGATCTGATCTCCTTCCTATCCCAAGGCCGTTCGGTGACCTTTTGGCACGAAAATAACTTTGTACGGCTACCTTATCTTTGACCAATCAACGCAACGTGCGAGATGGAATTACATGATATTATGACACAGACGTAACCAACTCACCGTGTTCTACGATCCCGTCACCAAAATTAGAATTGCATAGCTGCAGCGAAATATATAACCGACCCATAACCATAAAGCAAAAGGATGAATAATTATCTGTGATTGAAATTTGCTTTGTATTTATGCGAAATGTATTCGAACTAAGTTACGTAGGAAAAGGCTATACGGTTTCCACGTCAGTCCAGATTAAGGATATAAACAACACCACGCGTAGCGCTGTAGATTGGTTGTCAGCTTAACGCGATTCTTCATACATATATTATGAATCCACAGAAACATAGTTTGTTTAAGGAAAAATATCAAATCAAAAAGATATTGCAGTGTTTTTCTTAAGAAATGAAGCTGCAGGGTCTCTGACAAAAGTTATAGGGTCCAATAAAAATGACATTTAATAGAGGGAGGGGGTATGATGGACCCCTCAAATGATGCAATCTGAGAGCATTTGAGGATGGAACTGGCACCAGACGAAGCATTTCGGTGATGAATGATTTCTTGTCCTATTGACTCAGCTAAACCTGCATGGCAGAGTAAGGGGTCATCCAAAAAGTATGAACTTAGAAATGCCAGGGGAGGGGGAATTTTGCCCAATTGATTCACAAGGTATCAAATTCTGCCAAATATTATTGATCTTATCATCTTGCCGTATAGTTAATGTGGAAAAAACTTTTTTTCCAAACTGGATATTTTGAAATTAATGACAATAAGAACCTCCTTGTGTCATGCCGATGGTCCTAAAATTCTATTGAAAAGTAATTTTGTGAATTTTTGTTGTCAAAAAGTGAGATTTTGTGTACCAGAAATTGACAAAGTTCACAAACTTGTTTCAATTGTTATTTTTATTCAAATATAGGTTGGTGTTGCATGATAATGAATCAAACAGCCTGAATTATAATATATGTGAAGTTTCAGCTCGCTATCATTTGTCAATTTGGAGATATTCAATCTTCCCCAAGCAGATAATTAACAACATGACAACATGTCCACTTTTTTTGTGTGAACGATTTTGCTATCCAAATTTTATGGTTATGCGTCAGATATTGAAACACGTTACGACAACTGAATGAGAAAGTCACACATAAGAAAGATTCACGTGGAGAATAATTGGACTGGGAAAGCAAGGCCTAAATGGACATGTCATCGTGAACTCTGAAGGCGTTGTTGTTTTAAAATTATACGGTACAGAGTTGTCAAATGCTATCTCACAGACAGAAATAATACAGAAACTGATAAAGATCTCTGTTATATCAATGAACGACAATCACTGATTATAATAAGGACAGATAACTTTAATACCACCTCTCCTGCAGGAGTACTTGAGCATTTGTCCATCGCCAGTCCGCCACGCTGACTGCGGACTTCTTTTTGTTATAGCCGCTCGTGATTGGATAAAATGTCACCATTCCTTTATGTGCAATTGAGTATGTCAACCAATCAGCGTAAGGCTCTCAATACATCCAATTCGTACATACAGAAACAGAAAACACATGTCAAGCCGCTTGTTCCACGTGCGATCAGCAGTTTCAAAAGTATAATCTCATTCTGGATGAGAAATCTACCAGTTTATCGCATATTTTCATGGAATGTTTATGAAGAAAAAGACAAATATATACCAATATAATTTTGTCAGTTTCTGTTAGTTTGGCATCTATTTTTTTTTCTTCTCACACACGAATTGCCGGGTCATAATTGTACCACAGCAATCCTTACCGTACACTGCCATACTCCTCAACCTTACCGTACACTGCCATACTCCTCAACCTGGCTATCTTCACTTTAAACCAAAATATCTACTATTTCACAAGATGAACGCATGAATAGTTAAGACAATGATTCCATTCACATAAAAAATACTATTACATATATTTGATGAGGGCAAAAGTAACGCCAAAGTTACTTTTCAAAGGGTGAAATCGAACTATTTCTTGGCGCTCAGAAACACAACTGTGACAAAGTTATAGACGCATACCATTAAAGGGAGCCTCGTTTATAACCTGAGACCTTTCAGCACATAGACTATAATGGCTTCTGCGAAGCGGCATATGCGATATAGAAGAGATGGGGAAAATGGTATAACAGAGACACATAAGAACGGTGGCATGCACTGTAGACGGAGAAGCCAAGAATGCTGGTGATCGATCATATAGACAACCACTATCCCGGTTTCGGAAGATTTGTTCAATATCAGAAAAAACCCCTTTTCTTCTTGGTTTAATTTCTGAATTGGTTTTATATTTTCTGTTCGTGATTTGTTAGTGGAATCAGTGTGGCTTCTGTGTTGTTCCTTCTTAGGAACGGTGTACAAATCCCTCGAGGTCCATATGCTTAGCTCCACCGAAGCGGAAGTGTATAAAATGGCCTCATAATCAAACGTAAGAGTGTCAGAGTTGATTTATCTCCCCTTAGGGAATTCTCACCAACTGACGCTGAATGTAGTCCATTATATGCAAGCCGCTTACATCATTGCTCATTCTAGCCCCTTAATGGACATGCCGACAAAGTATATGGGTAATAAAACTTATTGGTTTGAAC
>JAVTVY010050925.1:0-26081 GCA_036873755.1 Hanleya hanleyi
ATAACATTCTAGAAACCCCGGTGAACAATCTCTTGAAATACGGTTCAGTCGCTACATGTTAACCCTTTCGAATAAATCTCTTGGAGCAACGATCAAGTGCTTTCTAGAAACGCTTCTGTATACGCTTCTGATAATCCTGTTCAAACTGCACTCTCCAGAAACCTTGGATTGTGAACACGCCCCTAGAAATAAAGTTTAATTGCTTTAAAATTAACATAAAAAAAACGTTAGTTTGAAAAAAAGACTTGCTGTTGATTTTTGTGTTATCTATTTCCACGTTAAATATTTCTTGATTATGGCATACTATTAATGTAATGTCGAAACACAGATTACTAAAATTAATATCATGTCCATATGTGAAGTCACTTCCCCGTTGTATCACCTCAAATTAACCACTGGATCAACTAGTCTCAAGCATAGCCCTTGTGAACAAGCCTCTGGGAATGATGTTAAATAGCTTTCTAGAAACCCTCTTGAACACGTCTCCGTGAATTCAGTTGAATTGCTTTCTAGTGACCTTGAGAACATAGTTAAAATTCGGTCCAATTGTTTTGTAGTACCTTGGTGAATTATTTATCTAGGAAATTATTGTGAATGCGCAGAAGACCTAGTGATCATATATCTGGGAATACTGTTAAATGACCTTCTGGTTACACTTATGAGCTCGTCTGTTGGAACAGAGTTAAAATTCTTTATATTAATGCATTGTGCATTAAATAGGGACTTAAAATTATGTCCAATTGCTTCCTGATACCCATGTAAGCCCATATTTGGGAATACCGACGAACGGCTTTCTGGAAGCCTTCGTGCTCGCCTCTGGGAATAGTCTTCAACTACTTTCTGGAAAATCCTGCGAAAACATTGGAAACACGACTCCCGGAACTACCTTTCGGTCTTTCACCGTGAAGGCGTCCCGAGAAATACTGTTCAAACCCTTGCGAACAGATCACTGGAACATGCAGAAAATCTCTCAGAAAAACACTCGTTTTATGATAACAATGTTACATGACTTCGCGGCATTCTCCCTATTATTTGTTTGTGGAATGACTCTGCGAACTCTTCTTGAACGCCCCAAAATTCATTAAGTCCAACGTGGATCTTTCCTGAACATTAAACAACGACTGTGAAAGGCGTAATCGAGCATTCACAAATAACTTTCCATTTTCAACACTCGATCAAACAATATACCAATATAAAAAAATAATATGCTACTTTATTACTCACAGAACATAAAACTATCATCGATCGACTGTAAGGCCTGGATCATTCATCCTGAAGGCTAATCTTCTGCTGGAAACCTGCTGAATATCTGCTCCTGGGTTTGAGCTAGCCAGATGATAGACTATATTACCCGACCTGTGGAGTACTCCGAATAATTCGTTACATCATAGCTTTGACAGTGATCGATCATTAGTAATTAAGAGACAAGTTTACCATCGCTGATTTGTGATACGCTCTGCCTTGAAAATCCATCAGATTGTCGCGTGCCGTTCATGCTTTAATCGCTCGGGGTGCACTGGAGTAGATAGTTCCTCATTTGGAAATACAACATAAAATATAAGAATTTTTAACATTATCAAAATAGTGACTTGCCTCACATGTAGATGGAAAGAAGATATAATGGGGAATTACCATGGCTATGCGTCATTGGTATGAGGGAGCAATTGTAGGGCGGTGTGGGGGAACGCGCTGCACAGCATACTCTGTATGGGACCTGATCAACATTAGATGATATGGATACAGATGTAAAGAAGATATAATGGGGAATTACCGACGGCTATGCGTCATTGGTACATGTATGAGGGAGCATGTGTAGGGCGGTGTGGGGGAACGCGCTGCACGGCATACTCTGTATGGGACCTGATCAACATTAGATGATAAGGATACAGATGTAAAGAAGATATAATGGGGAATTACCGATGGCTATGCGTCATTGGTAGGAGGGAGCATTTGTAGGGCGGTGTGGGGGAACGGGTTGCACGGCATACTCTGTATGACCTGTGCCCATTGTAATACGATGGAGTGCCCAATCAAACCAAACCAAACCAAACCATATACAGCATCGTTACCATTTTCCATTTATCATGCTTGCATGCCTTCCTGGTAATACCTACATAGCGCAACCTGGCACCATGCTGGATTTTCGTGTTTTTTTTAAATAAATAGATTTCATTTGATGCAAATGTTAACAGACGTTTTTACACAATCAGGACTAGTAATAATAATTTCCTAAAGCGGAGGATAGTAGAACTCCCCAATAAAACTGGATTTATTTATGTATCACAAAAACCTACTCTAACGGAAGGGTATATGCATTCTCAATACTCAGTTATAGTCACCCGTCCTGCCATTGCCAATATTTTCGTCTATTAGTATTCCTCTCCAGTGGAACTGTTGTTATACGAGAAGTTAGGGATAAATTTCCAGACAGTTTGGAAAGACTTGCCTGGCGTGTTTGTGCACAAACCCGTTTCTTTGTTTGAAACAACAAATTTTGAAAATTTTCCCTTCATTTTACGCTCTTTGACGCATTTTCAGAAAAGATTTTAGGGTGAAAAGTTTCACAATTTCCGTCTTCCTCACTCTTTCACAGAGGCAAAAAAATTAAAAATAAATAAATAAATAATTAGATAAAAAATCTTCCTCAAATATTGTTATTCAGATGAAATCCTCTTCTGGTCAGTTTAAGTCAAAGTCAAGTTCTAACACCTCTGCAAGAAAATGTCAGTTCAACAATGCGTATTGCTGAGTGAGTTAATAGGATTTATTGTCGATTTCAACAATATTTCAGCCATATCACGACGAACCAACTAAGCACCACCAAGCAAAGTTGCGTTTCTGTTGGTTCAATTTCAAGTTGGTTTGATTATCAATATACGAGTTGTCAGAGCATTTCCATCATATAGCTCTCTAGATTTGTATCTAATACCGCTTGTGCCGGTGCTAGGGGCCGTAATCCAAGTTGCCACATGAACAGGTACAATAAAAGCGCACCTGAGATACAACACATATCACTAATCGTTAGATTCTTGGTATGTGCTTTAGAATAGGTTAACCAGAAGACTACTGTGAAGTCATGTGGCTCTGTCAGTATGTCGGCACCTCTTCCCACTTCCCTTATATGTGTTGTAATGCATATTGTTGAACATTGCATCGATGCCAAGCTGAATTATTTGAAGTTGTGAGTGCCAAATGCGGCAATTTCGGGACTAATTTAAGTTTTTATCGAAAAAGAGAGGCGGATATCACATGGAACTGCATAATTCATGAAGACTTTGCTGGAGTTAACACTAAATCAGGATGAACAAACACTGAGAAGAAGTTGGCACTTTGCATGAAACTGCAATTTAAAACCAGTCGCGATAAATTTGGACCCATGAAGTAAGAAAAGGTGGGGGGAGGGTAGGGGGGGGTAAGAAACATTTAGAGATTTTAGAGGCTTCTCTACTAATTTTCGACCCATTTCCAGGATCTTCAGCTGCAATTATTGAGGGGGGGGAGGGGCAAAGTGATAAAAAGAGTTAGTACACGGAGGGGTTTGACATAATTACATTACCAACTATGTTTTTCTATATATATATATTTTTTTAAAGGGCTTTTTTTTTTCAAAAGTCCTCCCCGAACCCATGCTGGCTGCACTTCATTAATTGTTTTCTGTGTCCACAAACTATTCTATCAAGTGAGTTGTATGAATCCAATTTTATCTCTGGTTGGTGTGGATTTGAGTAACCGATTAATATCTTGGTTACCAGTCAGAACCTGATATGTAACCGAACAGTAGCCATTAACAGTAACCGATGAGCTTCTTGCAGCATAAAATTACTCCTTCTCAAACTTCAGTAGTATCAACATCTAACTTTTGAGTTTAACTGTGGAATAAATACTCAGAACGTGATCATTCATGGACAATTCTATTGGTTAACATTGAAATGTAATGTGGAATATATTCAGTACCGTAAATAAATAACTGAACAGTAACTGAACAGTAACATATCAGTAACCTAGCAGTAACCTAACAGTAACCTAGCAGTAACCCAACAGTGACCTATCAGTAACCTATCAGTAACATACAGGTTACCAGTTAGTAGCTGAACAGTAACCGATAGATTTAATATCTTGGTTACCAGTCAGAAACTGATATGTAACTGAACAGTAGCCATTCAACATGCAACCTTTAGGTTACTGATCAGTAACTGAATGGTAACAGAACTGGGGACCGTTGCACGAACTGTGCGTAAGCCTAAGTCCGTGCGTAAGTCATACTTAGCATGAGCGTAGCTACGCCGACCCGTGTCACAAAGCCTTTAAATTTACGCAAAGCCGTAAGTTACTGCGTAACTTTAAGTCTGCCCGAGAGTATGCTTAGCGTGAGCGCAACTTCGCTTGCATGTAACCATGCCTGTAGTAGATTACTCTAATGACGTAGTTGTCAAATTTTATGTATCTTATAAAATGTACAATACTTTTGGAGTCAGAAAATGGTCGTTCTTTTACTTTTTCTCTCCCTTGCATACGATCTCTCAAAGACCATGTGCAGTATTTCGCACCTCCTTTAGAGCCGGACGTCGTGTGAGCGCAACGCAGGTGTAAATCCTTAGGTCGATCGTAACTTACGCAAGTTTCGTGCAACGATCCCCAGTAACTGAAGAGGAACCTATCAGTAAATATATAGGTTACCAATCAGGGGATCGTTGCACGAAACTTGCGTAAGATACGATCGACGTAGGGACTTACACCTGCGTTGCGCTCACACTACGCCCGGCTCTACACGCGTTCCACGAACCTGGCGCAAGGCAGACGTAATTACATCAACATTTACGCAATGCGTAAGTTTCAGATTTTCGCCTCTGCAATAAATATCACTTGGAATTTATGTTTAATTAGTATCAGATACAAAGTTTCGATCAATGTGATATAATCATAGCCGACAATGGACTTTGTAAATATTTAACTTCGATAATTACACGTCAGAGCAATCTGCGTTTGAGGCTAAGGATCGTAACTCTTGTATTCGCATTTTGAGAGATCGCATGCTAGGGAGAGAAAAAGTAAAAGAACGACTGTTTTTTTTACTCCAAAAGTATTGTACATTTTATAAGATACATAAAATTTGACAACTACGTCATTAGATTAATCTACTACAGGCATGGTTACATGCAAGCGAAGTTGCGCTCACGCTAAGCATACTCTCGGGCAGACTTAAAGTTACGCAATAGCTTACGGCTTTGCGTAAATTTAAAGGCTTTGTGACACGCGTCGGCGTAGCTACGCTCACGCTAAGTATAACTTACGCACAGACTTAGGCTTACGCACGGTTCGTGCAACGGTCCCCTGTAGCTGAACAGTAACTTATCAGTTTAAGGTCTTGGTTGCCAGTCAGTAACTGAGCTGTAACTGAACAGTAACCTATCAACTTGTAACCTTTAGGGTACTGACCAGTAACTGAATGGTAACCTAGCAGCAACATGTTGGTAACTGCCTGGTCACAACCGATTTGTCACCTATCAGCAACCTATCAGTTACTTACCAGTCACAACTTCACAGTACTGCAAAGTTCGAATTCGAACAGTTACCAACCAGTTACTCAATAGATACTGATCAGTAACTGAAAGGAAACCAATGTAACGACAATAATGGTAACTGGTTGGTAACTGCACAGTACTGTTCAGTCAGAACTTTACAGTACTGAGATGTAATGTTGGTTCAGTTACCTAACAGTAACACATAGGTCACCTGTAGAAACCAAACGGTAACTGCACCGACATTATATACCAGTACTTCACGGTGAAATTTTGCCTGTGTAGTAGAACTCCCCAATAAAACTGGATTTATTTATGTATCACAAAAACCTACTCTAACGGAAGGGTATATGCATACTCGATATTCAGTTATAGTCACCCGTCGCCGTTAACACGAGCGTTCAGGTATAGGTATGATATATAAAACAGAATTAACACAATGCATGCTACTGTCTTGAAACAGAGAAGTATGTATATAGTCATCGAGTTTCAATGCATCACCACGAACACCATGGTCTACCTTATCCCGACCACGGTCAGTCAAGCGCACACGAAATGGCGGATGGCCTGTTCCAACATCATCTCATATCCACGAGAAAAGCTTACCTTGATTTGAACCGCCAAATATGGGGTGACTTTGTGATTCACGCGCTTCTGACTGGCTGAAATGCCGAGTGACGCATTTTGGCTATCTGCCATGACATGATCCCAGGTCTCTGCTTTGAACAGAGCAAAGCGAACCACTTGATTGACTGACAGAGTATATACCACGTGACGTCATAAATGGTTTAGTAAGTTCGACAAAGCCATTTACCAGGGTTCCCTACGGCAAAGGAAAAGGGAGAGTGGGGGAAAGACCTGCTAGCGATGGATGAATTCAATGATGTTGGCAACATATATCCTGATGTTCTCGTCAATCACAACAACGGTGGTGGGAGATAGTTTAGCGTTACGAAGAAAACGTCATCCATATATGTATATATAAATACGCTGTGCACATTATGATTTAACCAGCGGGGTATATCAGGTGTGCCTGTTCATTCGAATACCATGAATAACCCGACGACATTGTTCTACGAATTTAGCGACAGCGGGTAACGCAAGCTGTACGAAATATTGTTCCAGAGATGCTGATTTCATATGAAAATGTCTCAATTTAAGAACTTGGAATTAATATTGTAGCCCAATACCAGAAAAAAATATTGTGTAAAGTTGATTTAAGTCGTCACATTCACATAATTTTGTAACTTAAATTAGTTGAGATGTGCCTAGGCCATATATGCAGCATGTGGATCCTATGCAGATCTTGGAAGCCTATTATCATTAAGAATGATAAGTGGGGAAAAGACCTGCTTTGCTCTCGCTCTTATTCATAAAAGTGAAATTTGAGTTGATGAACAAGGTCTGGTATATTTACTGGTTACTTTATATGACTGATACTTTGCGGAGTGAAAATTTCAATTTTCTGAAAAATTGAATGAATTCTAGGAGAAAAATTTACATTACTAATAAGACATTAAACCCCTGATGTTAATCAAAATGTCGTACGTTCGGTTCTCTTGATTCCTGTCGGCAGCGTTACATGTATCTGATTGCTAGATTAGCTAGCGCAGCCTCGCTGATGATGTTGAGTTGGGTCAGAACCACCGAGGAAGGGCTGTACTAAATGAGTTTCGGCATGCTGTAACATGTAATTTGGCGTAAAATTGGTCAGTAATTTCCTCTAACCTAATGTTTCATGCAGCTCTTGCCAATTACCACTAAAGAGAAACGGTATAGATTTGATATCAGTGGGCCAGGAAAAAACGGTGTAAACTGCGCCAACTCCTGACGAGAATATCCACAGTTCATTAAATGGTATCTCAAAATTTCGGCATTGATGAGGGTCCCGAGTGTCGGATTCTATTATTCATTTTCACGAAAATTCTCGACACAGTGACTGCCATCTTTAAGGATATGATACCAGTGTCTCATAAATATGGCCATTCAACATGAATTTTGGCCTCATTCTAATTGATGATTTCCTGCCTTTAATTCGCCCGGTTTCAACCTCGGAATAATGGAGTTGTTCCAATTCTAGTTTTTGTGATATCTGGTTGTATTTCTGGTGCTTCACCACATGTTGATCAATGCTGATGTATTACTGAAAACTTCGGATGATGCAAGATCATCCTCCACTCTTCATACACATAAAATGATGAAATGTTGGATATCGATTTACTGTAGCAATGTGTGAGTTTTATATCTTGTATCTATACAAGACAGCTGGGTGTACAATATGATGCTGCCATGCATGGATATATTTATATTACTCTAAAAACTCGCATAGAAATGACATTTGCCTTTTCTTAGGTGACATGCTGTCTGTGAATCGTGTCTGTGATCAAACATAGACGGAAGTTGATAAGTACCGCTTTGTTACCTTTCCTAATAGTCCATAAACAGACAATGGACTGTAAATCTAACAGCCGATTCTACTTAGTCCAGACACTAACTTCCGGAAATCGCACTGAGCTTTTTTGGCTCATTACCTATCGAATGTCGGAAAGAAAATGGCAATAAGATGGAGTATTGTTATCATGTTCAATATACGAATCAGTCAGTGAAGGGTAGATTGAAGTTATTAACAGAACAGCTATAACGGATACAGGGGCCGCTGGCTCAGTTTATATGGTTTTACAAGTGCACAAACACAGATCTAAGCCAAGACATGATCACGTAAGATGTGTCTCAGTAAGTGGATGTCAAGTACACCTTCGTGTCAGATTAACACTTGATATTTTACAAAGTGTGCTCTGGTCATAATACCGTTGATGGGTGAATAGTACTCGAATCCACATCAGATATGTTTACGGACAACCAAATATTCCATGCGTGACATTACTTTGTGCCTCAATAGCAAGTCTTCGATATATCAATATGCGAGTATAGTTGTATGTTAGGAGGGCAGGAGTTTGTGTCTCATTGCCCTTAAGGATATCCGCTGGTGGTTTTTGGCTTTGGCGGCCATTTTGCCTGTTTTTCCTATCAGATTATCTCCCTTTCCTAGGTTAAGATATAGGAATTTCCTTGAAAAGCCTTCTAGACGAGAATTTTGCACGTCAACGTCCATCCAATCTGATAAATTTTGATAGACAATGTGATTATCTGCAAACAGAGAGAATGTAAGAAAAAGTTAAATACTTAAATTTTCATGAATATGCTTCAAAACTAGGGCTATTCCCTATGTTTTCTGGGTTATCAAATGGAGCATGGTTCAGTTCACTTAATGTTGCCTACAGCTAAAAAATGCACACCAACCTATATTTATTTTTCATTTTTCCTCATATTACACAATTATGAATGCAGCAACACACATTATTCATAAAGTTAATTATTTGATTTACCAGCAGCGGGCATCCTTAAACCCGGTGCTATAAGCGGCGTTTCAATGTCATGTGTTTCACATCTCATTATATAGTGTTTCAATGAACTTTCACCATCAAAGCATGGCAGATATATTATTCTTAGAAAACCATAATACTTGCCAGCTATAAGGATCACCATGATGACTCACCATCACTTGCAGGAAACCATCTGTTTTCTTTTAAAACTCCATTGTATGCATATTTATGACTGACGCTAACTTTCTTACGAAAAAGGTATTTCGGTTATTGAAGCGGATGATGACGGCAATCTCAGTAAACTCAGATATAATATCACGGAATATTATATCTGATTTCAACGTTATATGAATCCCGTGCGAATTTCAAACTACATTTCTTAGCCAATCAGGTGGCTATTTTGGTGAAACAATTCAAAATCACGCCAACAGTAATTACACACGGTATAGCACGTGAACCAATATTGTAAACTTTATCGCGAAACCGTTTTCAAATATGGCATCATTTCCAGAGAGTGCGCGTGGTAAACGTAAACATTAAAAAGGTTCACTCCTGCCGAAAGGCTTTGTTATGCGGTAGAAAATATCCAAAGATCTTGCCGTGCGAAGGTGTTAATATCCGTAATGTTAATCATTGTTAAAGTGAAAAAGCATAAATTGTCCTGATTCACATATTATGGGATCGTCGAACATTTCGCACGAATATTTCATAGCGCTACGTCAAGACGGTATTCCACTGATTTACCATCTTGATTTACCCAGATTGATGACGACGTATTCTCGATTCTACTGCGCCCGCATAATCGCCGAGGTGACAGCGATGCCCTGCGCTTGCCCTCCGGTGGACGATGTGACTGAAAAGTATTTTTGCACGGACGAGTATTGATGGCCCTTCTAGATGTTCAGTTACAGTTGCTGTGTGTGGCACTTGCCTAAAATGTGAATTCTTTAGTTTGCACAGACTGTGCACAAGCGTGTTGTCCCACAATATAATAGTATCTGAACTGGCAGCAAATACTTGCTTTTTGATTGGTCGTATCGAAGGGTCACGGGGTTCGAGAGGCGGGGCGTATACTCAGGAATAATGCACGAAATAAAGACTCGGTGCGATAGTTCAGCCAGGGGCATGTGAGTGTATGATTCTGGATAAGTGAGAATGCTGCGCCTATTATAGTAGCCAATGCTGCAGTGAAGACTTACTACTAAAGCTTACTACTTCACACGCCATATTCAGGTCTCACACAGGAACAACTGTCTTTTAAATATATATATCTGTAATTAATTTGAAACCTTATGCTGCCTATCTTCCTCGTGGTAATGTATTCAGTCATCGAGAACAACTCACCCCTTCATTCATTTGGACATGAACCAAAGATAGTAAGATGGCTCTGAGGAAAAAAGCAATCACCGGTACATATATCTACATGGCTATTGAACGAAGTAATTATCGTGTGTATTTCTTCCGGATTGTGTTGATGCCGCGTATTCCTAACACTGAATGGTTCCGTTTGTATAAGCTAATGTTAAATATTTCTTGTGGTATGCCGTATCTATCCGATGCGGAGCCATCACCTCAGTTTCGAGTTTCATATGGCTGGCCATTGTGCTGTTCCCCGTGAACAAACTATAAGCAAAGCAGAATATATGGAGATCACGTTATTTCCTCCGACAGGATATAACGGGTTCTTCTGACATTATCTGACTTCAGATTTTCTAACACCCAAAAGCAGACGTTTTTTCCTTCTCGAATTCTTTTGAAGTCAATGTTTACTTTAGTGAGTTAACGCCTGACAAAGTCCTTCATATCCCGATTCCTGACTGGAATATTGTTTTACCAAAGTTTGTGTTCTTTCTGACAGTTTTTGTCGAGTTTGTTTAAGAAATCATACACTCCTGGTTAACGGGCAGGGAACACCTTTATGATTAATGATGTTCTTTGACCTCAGGTTTGCCCCCGCATCGCCGGGTGTTGCTCTCTGACCACCAAGAGCTCTCGATCTAAGCAAACTATTTTGGTTACTGAACTATACCTGGGAAAGACAATAATGTGATCGGTGTAATAATGCTTGGCTATGTTGCACTCAGTGTCTCGTTTAACTTCGTTCCACTGTGAAAGAATGTTTTCAACGTTGGTCAATAAATAACAGTACCTTTCATAATCTCTCGGCCACCAATCACATCACAGGTGGGAATGGGACATGTCATTACGGACCAATCAGATGTGACAAAGGGTCATTACCGTTTATGAAGCATCATGTATTTGGATGACTGTTGACACGGCTTTGGCTTTGCGGATATTTTTCTACGATGGTTTTCCTCTCTCTCTCTCTCTCTCTCTCTCTCTCTCTCTCTCTGTATATATTTTTTTCTGGGTGGCGAGGTCCAAAAAGCTCTTTATATGACGGCAAGAGCTGGGCAATATTGGTGTTCTAACAGCGACTCTGCGACACAGTCTAGAGGCGTCTTTTCATGTTTGCCTGCATGGTTTTACGCACTACATTGGATAAGTGAAGTAGAAGAGAATGTGTATTTTTAGTTATACATCATTTCACCAGAAAGCAACTACTATAGTGTTTGATCTACGAAAGGCTGCATGAAGACAGCTATCGTGCGTTCCTTTGGTTTTCTTTAATATTCACATTTACTAAATAAAACCCAAGTGAAAATGCACTATAACGTCGGTATATAGACAAACACTTTGTATGTCTTCGACCGGTAACTCAGGAAATACTGTGGAATTCCTCCCTTTGTGGTTGGAAGTACGTATTTGTGTTAGAGACACCGAGAATAGTAACATTTCATAGAATGTGATAGTTTGTACGATAAGCTATCTCACAATTTGCTTGTTTACAGTCTATTGCTCTACCTATTTGTCTTAACAACCGATACACCTGGTCTGGGCTGCTAGCTTGCCTTGGTTGTCCGTTTTAGTTTGAGTTCCATAGAATTTGTTACAAGTTTGGTAAGTAATCTTCCCTTATCAAGTGTTAACACCATTACTAAACTCCCTTTGATCGCACCGTCTCCAGACCGCTATGTTTACACACTATTTAGGAAAGATTGCTTGTAGGAAGTTTACAACATGGTTTCCTTGCCACATTAGTCCCACGTGGTACTGTATCTTTCATTTAATAAAAACCAATCACGAGGAAATTGCACACGTTGAGAGGGAAATAACAAACGTAACAAACTTTCTGTGTATATATCTCAGCCGGTATACAAATCGTTACTGCCGAAAAAAAGCTGAATGAAAATGTTCGTTTCTCAAGATACGGCAGTCACCTTACACGAATTATCTCCCCTCATTCCCCAATCTTGTACTCCAGTCAGAAACCGACCCCAATCGGAATAGAATCAAATCTACAAAACACGCTCATCTTTACTTGTCGCTCATGTAGATCTGGATTCAATACCCCCGTTTCTATATTCTGAGTTTTGGCCAATCGCAGAGCTCCTCCCCAGTTTAGGGTGTATGTTGAAACGTCAAAATCAGGCCACAACTGCGTGGGGAGGACGGGTTTGACTAGCGGCATTATGAACAGAGAAATGTGTCCTGAAATTGATCTGATGAGATTTGCATATACCGTAAACTTGTCGCTCTCTGGTTGCAAATTGAGATGGACCAGGCGCGTGACCTCTATCTGCCGAGAGCTGTTTTTGAAGACGGGGCTTGGTTCCAGATCTTAAATCAGCGACATGTAAGATGGGAGCGTTTTGTTAGATCTGGATTTTATCAGATTATCACAAACTCTCAGCGCCATTTTCTGTTTCTGGTACAGTCAAATGATCAGCAGTGGGTGTCTTCGTCGTTGTTGTTGCTAAGGAAATAAAGAATAAGTTGATTTAAGAATACATTTATATCTGATATTTTACACACCACAATGTGACAGCGGATACCATAAAAATGAGTTCTATGAATAAAAGTTTGAGTAGAATTTAAAGCAGCGATGAGAAAGGCAAGCTATTTCACATTATTCTAGTAAGATAGTTCGTCCGGGTAATTAAACGGTATGAGACCAAAATGTGTTATGTTCCTTGCCATAGTTATGAGTGGTATGATAAGGCGGATCTTATTTTTCCCCCAATTTCTTTCGCTTGGGACTGCGATGAATGCCGAGACAAACCCTAAACTCCGGCTTCGCACATCATTCCATCAAATAGCAGACTTCTCTGACACCTAACGTGACAGACCAATTTAAGGGTGATAACCTGTCTTTTGGTCCATCCATTCTTGCCCACCAAGGACAAATGCATCAGGATAGCTTAGAGACAATGGGTCCATTGACACCTGCTAACTGTGGGCAGTTCGGGTCTCTAGAAGTAAAGTTGAATATTTTTACGGATGGTTCAAAGAAGACGCACGGCAGAAACCACAGTGACTTGATCAGCAATGGGGGTCTTTGTTGATGTTGCTGTTGTTGTTAATAATTGTTTTAAGAATACAATAACATCCCAACTTTTCGTACACCACGATGACTGCGGATATCATAAACATGCGTTCTATATAAAATTAGCGATACTAGCTATGAAATAGCCCGCTACGCGGGCATATGGGTAAACATGTCAATCATATTTACAAATAACGATCACTGATTTCACATTCTTGAAAATATATGAAACAGATTGAAGGATATGTTCAGTAAATTTCAGACTTTGCGTGTGGAAATAGATTCACATCTCTTTAATGGTTTTCAGTGCTCTTGTCCACCACCGAAAGAACTTCATGACACTCCCAGTTGCGAGTGCTGTCCGGTGAGATATGAATAATGACTGTACGCCCAGTTGTTCCTGAGTTAGTAGTGGGTGATGTGAATAAGAGTGTGGGGTGAAATCATTTGTTTTCTGTTTGAAAACCCGGACCATGTAATTACACTATTATTTAAAAAAGACCCGCATACATGCTTTGCAGATTGAAATATATAGAAGGAAGATGATATAGATTGTAGATACACATGGCAATACTTTGATAGATTTACAAAATCATTCCGGATAAACACTAGGTAAGGTACTATTTTATTGTAATCCACCCCTTGGCCAACCAATGCGGATATATTTGATTAACTCAAATATCAAATATTTACTCAAGTTTATTAACTGAAACGCGGGCAGACAGACGGACAGAAAAACAGATATTACGGCTTCAATGATAGAGATATAAAGATCTACATACCCCTCCCAACTTTGGTGATGTGAGCACAATGTTTTATCCATATACACAGTTTCGCAACGAATTACGACACATGTGAACTTTTCCAGACAAACAATAGTAACCAGAGGAGATTCCTGCTACACCTCGGGTGTGGAGAATGCCAGAGATTGCTATGGGAAAAGTTCTCCTGTATTCGGGGACCATCGAAGTCAACTGCAATCTGTTAGCCGAATAGAGACACATCGGGAGAATGCCACAGCCCCCGGCCAATGGAATCGCCTGACTACAACATGACAACCAATCGGGGAATCTCCTACACATATTCTCCACGAACGTCCGGTGCCATCGCATTTGCTGGAAACCAGCCAGATTATGGAGAATATATTTGTTCGACGTGATACATGCATCAATTGAGATATAGCAGGGGAGGGGTTTGTAGATCATCACATGCATGAGTCGTTAGAATGTGTGAATAAATTTGCTGGAGAAAACAGAATGCGAGCTAGTTTTTCTATTTGTTGAGATAAAAAATGAAATGACCTGGTAAACGTCCAATGCGTTCTTTGTCAGAGACAATCTTATGTAATGGAGATCGATGAAAAGGCAATTCCCGCCAATGACAAGCTTAGAGGGAAACTGGCATTATTAGAAAATGACACCTTCACACGAACTCAATTGAACCGAAGACAACCCCGAATTTAGGCGTTAAAACAGATCTGTAAGAAACATGAGAAAATGCGCTATATTAAGGAGATATCTGGAAGACAGGCGATATTACACAGAAATTCCATCACTGGCCGAAGTTAGATGATAGACAAGACACTATTTCTCGGTCAGTGGGTCAAGTTAGATCGCTTTAATCTACCGTTGTATGATGACGCCATTGAGTGTCACTTTGGGGGGCATATTTTATTGTTATGTCTCTTTTGAAAAAGAAAATAATTTGAATTCTCTATCAATAATATATTTAATAAAAAAAAGCGATGCTTTTGCCTAGACTCGATGGCGCTGTCGATGCTCAAGCTTGATTTGAACCCTTCATTCCCTATCTGTACAAAGGTTGGTTAGAGATGTTCTTTATCTGGGAGATCTGTTTAATTTTGGCCTCCAGAATGTCGGTATGTTTTACATGATTTGCATCGGAACGCGAGCATTTTAGTCGGTTAAGCAACCTTGTAAGTCAAACATTGCCAGCAGTTTGAGTAACTATGACGTAGATTCACTCGCTCGATGACGTTTAGGTTGGGCGTTATATTTCACCAAGTTCGACCAAGTACAGTACAAACTCGTCTTGGATGGCGTCAAATAAAGCAAGCCAATGGGTCACAGGGAGATCTGGTATATCTCCTGACCCGATATTGCAAACAAGTTGTTCCTGAGGATTGAGAGGTATTACTTTGCTTGACATTTGAACATGTTAAAAGACAAGAATATTCCTCCTTGTTAGTGGAACCAGAAGTATTGTTTCAACAATTGTTAACAGCAATGTGCCAAATAAGCGTCCGCTATTCGCGTCCGTCGTCAACGAGTGTTCGCTTCTGCGTTCAGCTATGAACCATCAACCAAATGAATCGTACGTTTACACCACTGTCCCGTCTTATATGACAAGATTCTCCCTCAACTTTTTGTTCTTCTAAATATGGCCACTGAAAGTTATACTAAAACGAGTATGCCAAACCTATTAAAATAGAAACAGGTAATAACTATCTAGGAATCAATGTGGAGGGAATTTATCGTGACTTAATAGGACCGGTGATATGGTCAATGAGTGATAGTATTCAGAAGCCTGCTTAAACAATCAGGTGACCCTGTTGAGTGACTACTTCTTGAAGACGATACTCGCTCTTTTACCTCGCGTTTGTCACTGAGTATTTCACAAGTGCATGGAATATTTTTAATCCATGTTAAGTTCTGGCCCATGTAGGCGTTATCCATCGACGGTAATCACGAGTTGTCAGGTGTATTCATGATAAATGACCATCCAATTTGCTCCCCGCCATGTTCGTGATGGACCAAACCTTCCACTCTAAAGTGGTAAACACAGATTTATCAAATTAATATGCTCCGTGTCAAGAGGATACATTTTGGTCTATCAACACATGACAGAAGCAGCGTTATGGGTATAGAGTAACATTGTTTACAAATCATCAGACCTGAAACCTGTTCCAATAGTCGCGTTTGCATACAGTAATATAGATTGTGAACTGAGATTTGGGCTAGGTTATGAGTTTGTGCGAATACAATAACCGATAGTCAGACTCACTAGAAAGAGTTATGCTCTAATACAGAGGCCATTCCCTAGAGAAGGACCCTTTCCGTCCCTCCTAGCATAGAACTATAGTCACATTTTGATATACAGAAGACTTGCTATTGACGAACAGAGTAATTTAGTAGGATGAAATACTGGAGTGCAACGAATGCAGTATGATAACTGGATCAGCACATACTGGTGTCGAGTACCATCGCCTATCATATAATGTGACGTTGCCACATATACTTCACCCATCAATGGCATAATGGTCCGAGCGCATTGGTAAAATCTTAAGCGTTAGACCGGTGTGATGGATAAGAATGTCCTGGCGATTAGTGCCCCTTTATATATCGTTTAGGACGGACACTTGTCGACAATTGTGGAGAAAAGTGTCCTAGCTGTGTTAGAAGGTAGGATTGGGACACTCAGCCAGCGGATATTCTTAGCCTCCACACCGGCACGAGGGTGTACTTGACATCTACTCCATGAGAACGCCTTACGTGATTACGTTCTGGCTTAGATACATTCTTGTGTACTTGAGAAACCATATAACCCGAGCAGCGGTCCCTGTATCCGTCATAGCTGTTCTGTTGAAAACTCCCTTCTATCCTTCACTGACTGATTCGTCTCTAGAACAGGATAACAATACTCCATCTTATTGCCATTTTCTCTTCTACAATCGAAGGTGATGGGCCGAAAACCTTGGGTGAGAGTTCCGGACTAAGTAGAATCGGCTGTTAGATTTACTGTCCATTGTCTGTTAATGGACCATTAGAAAAGGTAACAAAGAGATACAATATACTTATCAACTTCCGTCTACATGCATGTATGTCTAATCACAGACAAGATTCGCAGACAGCAGGTCACTTCAAAAGAAGGGAAATATTATTTCTTTGCCACATTTTAGAGTAATAAATATAGGAACGTTTGCACGGCATGAGATATGCAATATTTGACCATTTTAGAATCAATGTATGAAGCGGGAATTATCGATCTTGCATCATCCGAAGTTTTCAGTAATACATTAGCATTGATCCACATGTGGTGTGAAACAGTAAAAATACAACCAGATATCACAAAAAAGGAACGGAACAACTCCATTATTCCGAGGTTGAAACCGACCGGAAACCATCTATTAGAACGAGGCAAAATTCATATGGAATGGCCATATTTATGAGAAACTTATGAGAAGGCAATCCCTGTGTAAAGTATGTTCGTAAACGCAAAGTTCGTGAAAGCGCGTTCTAGAATCCGACACTCGAGAACCTCATCAATGCCGAAGTTTTGAGATACCATTTAATGAACTGTATATATTCTCGTCAGGATTTGACGCAGTTTACACCGTATTTTTCTGGCTCGCTGATATCAAATCTACATCGTTTCTCTGTAGTGGTAATTGACAAGAGCTGCAGGAAACATTAGGTTAGAGGAAATTATACTCATCAATTTTATACACTTATACGAAATACACTTAGTACACTTCATTCGGTGTTCCTGGCAAACTCAACACCATCAGCGGGACTGTGATATCTAATCTAGCAATGAGATAGTTCATCCAAAAGAAATCAAGAAAACGTATGAGGTATGATTCGAAGAACATAAGGGATTTAATGTTTTATACCGAGTAAAGTAAAATTTTCCCTTAGAATTCATTTCATTTTTTAGAAAATTAAAGTTTTCACTCCGCAAAGTATCAGTCATATAAAGTAACCACCAAATATCGAAGACCTTGTTCATCCAATCACATTTCACTGGGATGATTATGGGATATATTCTCAATGATAATATTCCTGCATATAAGGCAAATATCACCTAGTTTAACTTAAAATATTGTTTTAAGATTTTGAGTCAAATCAACGTGACCCCTGGTATCAAACATCTTTATTCCAGATTCTTAAATTTAGACATTTCCACATGAACTCTGGATCTCTCAAACAACATTTCGTAAAGCTTGTGTCCAATCCAGGTTACAAAATCGAAGAACAATGTGTTCGGATACTTGATGATGTTAATATGAACATGCACACCTGATATACCCCGTTGGTGAAACCATGAGGTGCAAAGCATAGTGATACATAGCGATGACGTTTTTTCCCCGAAACGGTAAACTGTCTTCTGTCACCGATGTTGCTTAGATTGACAAGAACATCAGAAGATATATTGCTGGCATCATTGAAGAGATCCTCGCTACCAGATCCTCCCTTCTCCCTTTCTCTGCTACCGTCGGGAGCCCCAACTGCGCCTTAAATGCTCCTTTATTCGCCCTATTTCTCTGAGGGTCTACTCTCATCCGCTTTGGGAAATTAATATTACTAGTCCTGATTTTGGAAAGTAGGTTATCAATTACATCAAGTGAAATATATTTATTTCTTGAAAACGGGAATTCAGCATGACGTCAGCTTGTGCTATAGGTATTACGAAGAAGGCATGCATGATATATGGAAAATGGTAACAATTCTAGATATGTGCACGCGGAGGAAATCACTATTTTGATAATGTAAACTGAAACTCCGATTATCATTTTTTTATATTGCCTTTTCAAACGAAGAATTATCTACTCCAGTGCAACACGAGCGATTAATGCATGAATGGCACGCGACAATCTGATGGATTTTCATGGCAGAGCGTGTCACAAATCAGCAATGGTAAACTTGTCTCTTAATTACTAATGATCGATCACTGTCAAAGCTATGATGTAACGAATTATTCGGAGTACTCCACATGTCGAGCAATATAGTCAAACCGAGGAGCAGATATTCAACAGGTTTGCAGCAGGAGATTAACATTCAGGATAAATGATCCAACAGTCGATCGATGATAGTTTTATGTTCCGGAAAAAATAAAGTAACATATTACGTTTTTTAAAATTGATATATTTCTTTGCTCGAGTGTTGATAAATGTTATTTGTGAAAGCACGATTACGCCTATCACAGACATTGTTTAATGTTCAGGACAGATCCACGTTGGATGTGATGAATTTTGGGACAACCAAGAAGAGGTTGGCCGAGTCATTCCGCTTAAAAATAATAGAGAGAAAGCCGTGAAATCATGTAACATTGTTATAATACAATGAGTGTTTTTTCTGAGAGTGGAGAAATACTTTATCGGTGGGCTGTACCACTGAAGCATTTCTGCATGTTCCAGTGATGCGTTCGTAAGGGTTTGAACAGTATTTCTCGGAAAGCCTTCATGGTGGTCGTTGTAAAGGGATTGAAAGGTATGTCCGAGAGTCGTGTTTCTAATGTAAGGTTTGCCAGAAAGTGGTTGGAGAGTATTCCCAGATGCGTGTTCCCGAAATCCATTAATCGGTATTCCCGAGCATGTGCTCAAATTGGCACCAGAAGGCAATTGGACAGAGTTTTAAGTCACTATTCAACGCACAAGAGTTAATTGAAAGCAAATTAACTCTTTTCCCAGAGACGCGTTCACAAGTGTTACCAGAAAGTCATTCAACAGTATTCCCAGATATATGATCACTAGGTCATCTGAGGATTAACAAGTTTCCTAGATATGTGTTCACCAAGGTACTAGAAAGCAATTGGACAAAACTTTAACTCGCATGTTCTCAGGGTTACTTGAACGCAATTATATTCGCAAAGACGTGTTTACGAGAGTTTCCGGAAAGCTATTTAACATCATTCCCAGAGACTTGTTCACAAGGGCTATGCTTGAAATTAGTTGATTCACTGGTTAATTTGAGGTGATACAACATATAGACATGATATTTATGTTAGTATTCTGTATTTCGACATTATATTAGTAGTATGCCATCACTAAGAAAAATTTAACGTGAAAATAGATAACACCAAATTCAACACCGAGAGTTTTTTTCAGATTAACGTCCTTTTTGTGTTACTTTTAAAGCAATTAAACTTTATTTCGAGAGGCGTGTTCACAATCCAAGGTTTCTGGAGAGTGCAGTTTGAGCAGTATTATCAGAAGCGTATTCACATGGGTTTCTAGAAAACACAAGAGATTTATTCACAAGGCTTAACAGTATTTCAAGAACAGTATTTCAAGGGATTGTTCACCGGGGTTTCTAGAATGCTATGAAATTTGCGCACAGATTGTTCACTGCAGGGGTTTCTAGAAAGCAATTGATGGTATTCCAAGACATGTCCTCAGGGGTTCAGTAAAGTAATCGAACATGATTCCAATTAACGATTGAACAGTATATTCCATAGTTGTGTTCACTGTAGGGGTTTCTGGAAAGCAACTGAACAGTATTATCATAGATGTGTCTGCTCACAAGGGTTTGCAGAAAATGACTGAACAGTATTCCTATATTCAATTTGCTCCCGGCCATGTTCGCGATGGGGCAAACCTTTCACTATCATGTGCGAATACAAAAAGAGATGGTCAGTCTCACTGGAAACAGTTATACTTCAATATGGGGGTCCTTCCCTAGAGAAGGACCCTTTCCTGCCGTCCAGGCATGAAACTATAGTCGCATTTTGATATATATATATATAAGAATTACTATTGAGAAACCAGTAGTTTTGTAGCATGGAATACTGGCTTATACCGATTGCAACAACATCACTTGGGGGAAACAGCATATATTGAATCAGTCATGCCGTATAGACATATCTGAAGCGACTTCGAGTAACATCTCTTACCATATCAATCATCCATCAACGGTATAATGGCCCGAGTACACTTTGTAAAATATCAAGTGATAGACTGGCACGAAGGTATACTTCACATCCACTCAATGAGACACGTATACGTGATCACGTCTTGGCTTAGATCTGTTCTTAGGTACTTGTAAAACCATACAACCCGAGCAGCGTTCCCTGTCTCCGTTATAGCTGTTCTGTTAAGAACTCCCTTCTACCCTTCACTGACTGATTCGTCTCTTGAATAGGATAACAATATTCCATCTTATTGCCATCTTCTCTTCGACATTCGATAGGTAATGAGCCGAAAAACTTCGGTGCGAGGTCCGGAAGTTAGTGTCTGGACTAAGTAGAAACGGCTGTGAGATTTACAGCCCATTGTCTGTTTATGGACTATTAGAAAAGGTAACAAAGCGGTACAATATACTTATCAACTTCCGGCTATGTCTAATCACAGACACGATTCGCAGACAGCAGGTCACTTTAACAATTAAAGGCAAATGTCATTTCTATGCCGCAGAGAATAAAATTAGAAACAATCCCACCCTCAGGTGTTACACCGAGAGTTTAGGAGGTCATACACTCTGACAATGGTAGACTGACAAAGAAAGCGACACATGCGGATTTCTCAGTGGTAACTGTTTTCGAAGCTATGCCAAATGATCTGTTCTCATTTTTGGAGGACTTTTTCCAAAACGAATTCATGAGTTCATGAGTTATACCCATCCAGCAGGTTACCATATTGCACGGCACAAGAACACACGATGCTATCCTGAAAATCTGTCAATTTCTTTGCACATGCGGCCGATTGGTCAAGACGTCTTACGGCTTTTTCATGACAGTATGCATACTGACAATAATCATAATGCCGAACTTGAAAAAATATGATGACTTCCACAATCGAAGTATTAATGTCATTGGTACAGCGCTTGAGCCCTACTTATCCCATACGAAACCGTCTATCGCCATGTATCCAGACAAATACAGACTAACTTTCGACAGTTGTCATAGCTACCATTCAGGAAGACACAAGCGCGGTGTTTCTGTTACAAAAAGGTTTCCCTAAAGGGTTTCTTTAGCCAGGCGTCGTATATGCAACATCGCATATCATACAATGATCGACCGAATGATGAGAAGCGTCATATTATCTCTTGGCAAAGGGGAATGCATCAAAATCTTTCTTGTATCAGTACCCATGTTACACAAACAAACAAAATGATTGTGTTTTATTCTGTTTGTCGTGGGGAAGGATGGACGAAATGATTTTCATAATTCTTAATCATCTTTTATAATTCTTAACGTAATTCAACCTGCTGTCCATTATTAGAAAATGACGCATTTACACGAACTCAATTGAACCGAAGACAACCCCGAGTTTAGGCGTTAAAACAACGCTGTACGAAACATGAGGAAGACAGGCCATACCAGGAAGAAAGAATAGATTCACTCCATTCCATCACTGGCCGATGGTGTTAGATGATGGACACGGTACTTGTTCTCACTCAGTTGGACTTGAGTTAATAACTATTGCATCCACCGTTGCATAGTGGCGCCATAGAGGATCACTTTTATTATTATGTCCCTTTTTGAAAAAGAAAATAAATTGAATTCTCTATCAATAATATATTTAATACAAAAAGTGATGCTTTTACCTAGACTCGATGGCGCTGTGGGTGCTTTAGTTTGATTTGAACCATATATTTTTCATCTGTTCAAAGGTTGGCTAGAGATGTTCTTTCCTTGGATTATCTGTTTAATTTTGGCCTCCAGAATGTCGGTATGTTTTACTTGATTTGCCTCATAATGCGAGCATTTTAATCGGCTAAGCATTCTGGTAAGATAAACATTGCCAGCACTTTGAATGACTATGAAGTAGATTCACTTGCTCTATGACGTTTTGGCTGGGCGTTATTTCACAAGAGTTCGACATGGTACAGTACAAACTCGTCTTGGTTGGCGTCAAATAAAGCACGCCATTGAGTCACCCCGAGATTTGATATATCTCCGGAACTATATTACAGAAAACTTGTTCCCGAGGATAGAGAGATATTACTTTGCTTGACATTTGGACGTGTTAAAAGACAAGAATATTCCTACTTGTTAGTGGAACCAGAAGTGTTGTTCCAACAAGTGTGAACTGCAATGTGCCAAATAAGCGACCGCCATTGACGTCCGCCGTCAACGGAAGTCCGCTTCAGCGTTCAGCTATGAACCATCCGCCAATTAAATCGTACGTTTACACCACCCTACAGGCTTATATGAACAAGATCCTTCCTCAACTTCCATGCACTTCCAAATATGGCTGCTGGAAGTTCTACTGAAACGAGTATGCCAAACATACTAAAGTGAAAACAGGTGCTAACTAGGCCCGGTGATATGGACATTGTATGATAGTATCCTGAAGTCTTGATTAACAATCAGGTGGCCCTGTTGAGTGACCGCTTATTGAAGACGATAGGCGCCCTTTGACCTTGCGCGTGTCACTCCGTATTTTACAACATTTGCGTACACTTCGCCATCGGCTTGCGAATCGTGTATCGCCATTCTGCGGGGCGATATCTAATACTTTACCGTATACTGGTCGGTCTTCATCCGGCGGAGATCAGACTCGAGAAATCTGATAACTTACATGCTTACAAAAGATACAGATATGAATAACTTCCGTATCACCCAAGAGGTGATGTAGATCTGTAATTTTGAACAAGTAGGACAACACATGACTGGAAAATGGCTGGTTACGTTGGGGTTACGTCGGCAGAGTTTAGCTGATTGGCTGACGACATCACGTGGTGTTAATGTCGGGGAATTCTCCCATATAGTTGCCGAAACTAGGCTAAAAATGGATACACCAGTTTCCAGGGTCAGTTTGACCGCGTATACATGTAGATGACCCAGATGATTACAGGTTGTATTTCACAAGTGTCTGGGATATCTTAAATCCATGTTAAGTTCTGGCACATGTATGCGTTATCCATCGACGGTAATCACGAGTCAGGTGTATTCATGATAAATGACCATCCAATTTGCTCTCCACTATGATGTGGTAAACACAGATTTTTTTTAAATAAATATGCTCAATGGCCAATGGGATACATTTTGGTCTATGAACCAAGGACGGAAGCAGCGTTATGGGTATAGAGTAACATTGTTTACAAATCATCAGACCTGAAACCTGTTACAATATTCGTGTTTGCATACAATAATATAGATTAATGTGGAATGGGGTTTAGGCCAGATTATGGGTGTGAATACAACAAGCGATCCTCAGATTCACTGGTACCAATTATGCTTTAATATGGGGGTAATTCCGTAGAGGTTGAGAAACAAAGTAGCATGAAATGCTGCACTATACCGATTGCAACATTATAACTTGAGAATATATCAGCATATTTTGGGTCAGTCATGCCGTATGGGAATATTTGGTGTGGATTCGAGTACCATCGCTTACCACATTGACACATACCATTCATTCATCAACGATATAATGACCCGAATACACTTTGTAAAATATCAAGTGTTAGACTGACACGAAGGTGTACTTGACATCCACTCAATGAGACGGAGACTGTTCTTGGATATTTGTAAAACCATATAACATGAACAGCAGTCCCTGTATCCGTTATAGCTGTTCTGTTAATAACTCTCTTCTACCCTTCTTCTCTTGAACAGGATAGCAATACTCCATCTTATTGCCATTTTCTTTTCCACATTCGATAAGTAATGGTCCGTGCGAGTTCCGAAGTTAGTGTCTGTACCAGGTAGAATCGACAGTTAGATTTACAGCCCATTGTCTGTTTATGTACTATAAGGAGACGTATAACAAAGCGGGACAATATACTTACCAACTTCAGTCTATGTCTAATGACCGGCACGATTCACAGGCAGCACGTCGCTCAAAAACAAGCAAATGTCATTTTAATGCCACTTTTTTTAATGTTTATTTTATTTTTCATTGAATCGTGTGATCAATACATTCGATAAAGGAATATATCTATAATATAAAACGTACTAAAACGTGCTAAAATAAAATAACTATAATCAAATAAAAAATGGTACATAAACGGACTTAACAAATTAAACAAAACTAGTATATTATAATATCGCACAGTCAATACGATAAAATACTTTGGGAGTTTATCCGGAGGTTATCTCTACTACTGTATTCTTGGCGATCACAAGTTTCCGGATCGGCTATCTGCAGAACACTTCCTAATTTATAACGCTTATCAGTACAGTAAAACATGTATATATATGACTAAATCAGCAGATAGATTCGATCCTGTTTACAGGTTATAGAATAACATCCATTTCTTACCCCAAGTTCAAGATATATTTGAATATTGTTTTTTCTAAGTTGAAATTATATTTTATTAAATTTTTCAATATGCCAAAATTCGGTCTGAAATCTGTAAGCTAACAGTGCTATATATCTTTTCGAGTTGCCTATGTGCCTATATGGCACTCTCTGCGTATCCAGTCATGTAATTTACCCCATAAGTTGTAGACTTACTGCATGGACAATGTACTAAAGTTTCTTGTTCTTCCTGACAGAACGTACACTTGGGCTCTAGCGAAATTTTCATTAAAACGAGACGTAAATTCCTAATCAGACATCTGTGTATTAATTCATATTGTAGATTTCATAGCTTGGCTTCTAATGTACATGATTTCGCCATTAGATAGGCGTTACGCCAATTAATGTCCTTCACACCTAAACTATGCTCACATATTGGGTGTGCTGTAGAGGTCAGGCTGTCTGCAATTAATAAATTGTAGATGTCTCTTCATCTTTTCTTGGAATTTAAAATCAATTGAATATGTTTTTGTATAGAGGTGGCGACAGCAGATCCGAGAAACTTGTTTTGTTTAAGGTAATGAAGTCCTTCCACGTATTAGGTTTTTTCGAAGTTTCTTTCGTATAGACTGAGTAAGTCCCACATACGCCATCTTCCTGCCAAGTTCAAAGAATGAAAACAAGTCCCCATCCATTGTGATTGACAAGAACATCAGGATATACATTGCCAACATCATTGAAACGACCCTCGCTAGCAGACATGGGGTTACTAGAAAGTAACTGACAGTATTCTAAGACATATCCACAGGGGTAAATGAAAGTAATCGAACATAATTCCCAGAGATGCGATTTCAGGAAGCGATTGA
>JAVTVY010050926.1:0-25320 GCA_036873755.1 Hanleya hanleyi
ACCGAAGACAGCGTAGGTTTTTACAGTCCCGTGTTTCTGGTACCAAAGAAAGATTCGGACCAGATGAGGATGGTGATCGACCTCAAGGTATTAAACAAGCTTCATCTCATCACTCCTCCTCATTTCAAGATGCCTTCTGTATCATCGATTCGGGCCCGCGTACATCACCGGGATTGGTTGGCCTCAGTCGATCTTCAGGACGCGTATCTTCATATCCCAATTCATCCACGTCATCGCCGTTACCTGCGCTTCACTATCAACGATCGTCGCTTCGAATGGCAGGTCCTCCCGTTCGGAGTCAACATCGCCCCCTGGCTATTTACCCATATCACCTCACCCGTCATGGCATTTCTACACCTGCGGGGTATTCAAATCGAGGTTTATATCGACGACATCCTCCTGTGCGCTGCGGACGAGTCCCGTCTCAACGCGCAGGTCCGGTTCACTCTGCTTGTTTTACGTCATCTCGGCTTCATTCCTCATCCTCTAAAGTCGGAGTTGGTCCCGGCGCAAATTCGCCGTTACATCGGAGCATTATTCGATACTCGTCTACAACTGGTATACCCTCCAGAGGATCGTTGGAACAAGATTCAGCTGCTGATTCTAAAGTTTTTGTCATCAACGTCACGGACACGTCAGCAGTGGCAAAGTCTGGTGGGTTTACTCACTTCCACACAGGACCTTACTCCTTACGGCCGCCTCCAGGTTCGGCCTCTGCAGTATCATCTGTCTCCTTACCTACAGACATCTTCCCTCAACCCTGCGGTGCCGGTATTGACGTCTCTACATCCACATTTGATTTGGTGACAGTCCCGCCACAACGTCATGCAGGGAGTGCCATTCCGTTTTCCGGCCCCGGTTCACCATCTTTACACCGATGCTTCCGAGACCGGCTGGGGTGCCCATCTGGACGACTTAGAGGTGTCCGGCAGATGGTCAACGTTGGATGCCAGACTTCACATCAACCTTCTGGAGATGAAGGCAGTCATCCTAGCAGTTCAACATTGGAGTCAACGTCTCATGAATTCGTCTCTTCTCATCGCGACGGACAACTCTACGGTCATTGCCCACATCAACAAGATGGGTACCACCCGATCGCTATCAACGTTTCGTCTGGTGTGGGTTCTGTACGACTGGGCTCTCATTCATCATTGTCATCTCCATGCTCGCCATGTTCCGGGTCGGCTCAATGTCTTAGCGGACAGCCTGTCTCGTCCAGACACCGTTCTTCAGACCGAGTGGCAACTTCATCCGGAGATGTTCCGGCAGATCTGCAGCGTCTGGGAGTCACCCTTGATCGATCTCTTTGCAACGAGGAACAACGCCCAGTTAGCTCTTTTCGTCAGTCCGATTCTGGACCCTCAAGCCTTCGACATCGATGCTCTGTCAATCAACTGGGACAACTTCCTAGCTTATGCCTACCCACCAATGGCCCTGATTCTGGAAGTTCTTCAAAAGATTTCGCAACACGACTGCATCATTCTGCTCGTAGTGCCGTGGTGGCCTCGTCGTCAGTGGTTTCCGGTTCTGGTTCCGCTTCTCACTGCCCCACCGCGTTGTCTGCCAGTTTGGCCCAGCCTGTTACGCCAACCGCACGGGATTCTCCATCACAACCCACGGTGGCTCAACCTACACGTCTGCAGACTATCCAGAATGCACTCTCAATCCAAGGATTTTCAGCGGAGGTTGCACGGACGATGGTTTCAGCCAATCGATCTTCCACATCGCAGTTCTATCAGACGAAATGGGCCTATTTCGTCTCCTGGTGCCGAGAACGTGATGCCGATCCCTACTCTGCCTCTATTTCCCTCGTAGCTGACTTCCTCCTTCATCTTCACCGTGATAAGAAGTTTCAAATCAGCACCATTGAAGGGTATCGATCTGCTCTGGCTAGGGTGTTACGTCTTACTTCCGATACCGACATTAGCCTAAACGATAATATCTCTGCGCTCATTCGCGCCTTCGCGTTGCAGTCTCGCCGTACTCGCCAACTGTTACCGAAATGGGATATCGGTGTGGTTCTGTGTGCTCTGATTCGTCCGCCCTTTGAACCCTTACAATCCGCCTCTCTAAAAGCTATTTCTTACAAGGCTGCTTTTTTGGCGGCTTTTGCTTTGGCGTCTAAAGTGTCCGAACTTCATGCTCTTGAAAGATCTTCTATGACCTGGACGGCCGATTGGTCTCGCATTTCCTTTCGACCCATTCCGGAGTTCATCGCAATGAGAAAGAGGATAGGAATGATATGAGCAGAGCCTTTTATAGTAACTCCACTGGGATGAATGGGAGAGCTCCCCTAGGGGCGGACAACTCTCCTCTAGGGGAGACAACTTTTGATTTTAACTTCCGTATTTATGGCCCAAACCTACACCTGCTTTGATCTATGCCTTAATCTCCGCCAGGAATACAATACAAACGATAAAACGGAAGTTTTAAAACAAAAGTTATCTCCCCTGGGGAGTTATCCCCCAGAGGAGTAGTCTCCCTTTAGGGGAGCTCTCTCAGCTCAGCCAGGATATATAAGCCAGCTCCCAGTATACTCTTCCTCTTTTCTCGTTTGTACCTCCAGTGGTGCACGTCAGGGAGTTTGCAATACAGTCCTAGTTGTTGTTGTTACAAAGACTAGTTGTTGTTGTTCAAAAGTGTTGTTTATAGAAACATTTTCTTTCTTGAATAATGTCTTCTGAGTATTCTGTTCCAATTCCCCCAAATTCTTCCCGTGCGTGTGGGCGATTTTCGACACGCTTTGACGCCCACACACGCTGTTTCGCTTGTAAAGAAATTTTGCTATCGAAATAACACGGGTGCTGAATGTGTGTCTTGGGATAAAAGTTACTTGGAAAAATTATGCACAGGCCTGTAGGTCCTATTTACTACAGGCTTCAGAGAACCCCGATCTATCGGAAGTCGATAGACGTATTTTGGAAATTGCCATTAGTTGAGGACATCAAAATTAATCTAGATCTGAGTGATCCCGTTTAGGTTTGTCCCATCAATCAAAAGTCCAACTCCTTCTTCTGGGGGGAGATTTACCACCTAGCGGTACGGTTGTACGACATGATAACCAAAGTGTACTGGTTGGCTTAGCCTCCACGGGTATTGCTTTGTCGAGAGGCCTTGGGAAACCGGTTCCTTTGTTCAAGCAAACAAAGGCCAGGTCACAGCTGCCGCGACGTTCTATTGTCCCCGACGGACAAGTGATTTCGACCTCACCGCATGTTAGTGTTCCGACTCCTTTGTCTATTGGCCTTTCGCCGGCGGATTTTCACAATAGGAATTTACATCGTCGTTTATCTCCTTTACGATTTAAATCTGTTGGTTTATCTAAAAAGAAAACAGCCTCTCATCCTATGGAAGGGTGTTTTTCCTCGGCTTTGAATGTTCGCATTACGGATTTACAACCTCCATTTTCGGTATATTGACACGTCCCGTGTTTCGGGTCGTCGCGCTTGTGTTTTTACAGCTGCTTGGCCGAATGCTTACAGTGTCGGACTGAAGATTAAAAGTGTTGTCTTCACGGAATAAAAGTGCTTCAACGTATTTTGACTTCTGAGAATTACAGGTTCTGCAGAGAAAATGTTTGCAGTCCGTCATTTTTTCTTGTGTTGTTGTTGTTCTTGTGTTTCCGACTTTTTCCAGTTGTGGGAGTTTTGCTTCTGTGCATGCAGTTCGTTTGCTCCTACCAGAATTTAGTCTCTTGTTTTATCAAGTGTTATAATTTCTGTTTATTTGATATCATTGTGATCAAGAGGAAACTTGCAGAGTTTTTTCTCTGTCTTTGAGTTTACGTGTTGTTGTTGTTGCGTTTGTCTTCGTCATTACAAGCCAAAAGCTATACACTAGGGCTCTTTGTTAAATATTAATGAGCTATCTTATTACTCTCTTTGTGTAATCAAGGGTGTGTTGAACAACAAAAGAGATCACGAGATGTTTATTAAGAAATTGTGCTATTCTTTGAAACACATTTTTCTGTTAGTAAATATTGCATTGTGATGTATTCATTTTCACAACCAAATTTTCCCATCGCTATATTGAATTAGTTGTACAATTCAAATTGGGTTGAGCTGTAATTTTATTTCTTTGTGCTGAGAATTTATTATTATTAGCTTGAGGTTTATTTCTCCGAGAAATCTTAGAATTGCTCTCGTTCGACAGCACGTGGGGTATTTATTGATCATTACCTTGTCAGTGGTCGGGCTGGATCAAGCCTGAAGTTTCTCAATCATCGGCCTGGGACAGCATAAGTCTGTTCCATCGGGCGGTCTTCTTGTTCTTTGTAAGTTCCGTGTATGTTTACCGGTTACAGCCTTGTAAGAAGAACCACAGACTGCCTTGGCAATGTTTTTTCTCCTCGATAGCCTCGTCCAAAACATCTTTTGGTCTACTGCATTTATTTCATCTTTATCTTTTTTAGGTAAAGACAGCCGGGCGCGCTGACCGACTGCGCCACGGAGACTAAGCTGATCTTGTCTATTTAAAAAACCGGATGATAATTTATTCTATTCCATTTGAGTTTTTATGTGCGGTTTGGACCTCTAATAAGGGGGCGAGTCTAGATTGAACATTGTTTTGGTTGGTCAAGTTAATTTGTGAGATTTGTGACCTTATAGTTCATCTACCGGCGAGAGACATCAAAATGTATTGGCTCTCTTCGGGGAATTTTAAATTTTATTGAAGATCCTCCTACTTCACGTGGAGGTTTCTTTGTGTTGATTGCCGGGGATGTTACTACCACGGAGTAACGTTCTCGATTAACGCTGGGAACAATGAATGTGTTCACCTCCTAGATGCGTTTCAAATCTCATTACAAGTCTCGCATACTACGGCTGTTTTTGTTTCGGACTCCACTGGGAATTTTTTCTCCAGTTTCGACTACAGTTTTCAGTTTTATATTCAGAGGTTTTACCCGGCTCTTTCGTGAGCGTATATGTACAATAAATTGAACTGATTGGTAAGATTTTGGAAAAATCACTACGCCGTTTCTCAAGCAACGCCATTCGCGTTTCGCATTACGTCGTTCCTGTTACACCTCGTCGACTTTCATTACGTCGTCACGTGGTCCTCTTACTCCTTCCATCTAGTAGTCCTTTCCGTAGGCCATAACGCTGTTCACCACGTCGTTCTTTTATACCTCCTTATCAGGGTCGTCAAGTTCGACAGTTCCGGTCGCCATGTCTGGATCTTTTTCTTCATTGTATAGAGACTTTGGCGTTTGTTCGCTTGCACGTCTCTCGATGTCGGTGTTTTTCTAATAAGACGATTCGGCGTTGCGTCTTCTTTATCGCTGGGTTGACCCCCATCGCTTTGCGAGATGCGTATCTTTTTATACCAATTCATCCTCGTTTCCATTCGGCGTTTCTCCTACGTTTCACCATCGTCGGTCGTCGATTTCGTGTGACAAGTCTTCCGTTCGGAGTCAACATCGCCCTTGTACCACTTTTATAGCTTGGCTTTGTGTTCTCCTTCTTGGAGCGTTCACATCGAGGTTTTCTTGCGGTGGTGCCCCTAGTGGTTCAATCACGGGAAGTTCATTTTTCAACTCTGTTATTCAAGCACAGAGGAAAAGTGACAGTCTCATTCTTCTTTCAAATTGAAGTAAGCCATATGGTTACGTAGTGTGACACTTTGTAGCTGATACCGTCAAGATTATGGTCAGTTATAGGCCAGTTTTTGTTGCACGTCCCGTGGTCGTATTATGGGGGTATTACGGTGGGTTCGTCGTTACTTTGGGGACAGTTTTTCGTCTCTCTCCTTCAAGTGCTTCGTCCCGTATAGACCGTTGGATCAGTTTTAGACGTGGGCATATTAGTTGTTTGGTCATCAACTTGTCATTTCTACGCAGGACCTTAATCATTATGGTCGCATTCTACTTCGGTCGCTGCAGTGCCTTCGGTCTTATTACAGATGTTTTCCCTCAATCCATTAGTGCTGGTATTGACGTCTCTACTTCCACCTCTGTTTTTGGTGGCAGTCCCACCACTTCGTCATGTGGGGTGTTCATTTTCCGGCTGATAGTCTAGGTTCGATGCCAGACTTCACATCAATTTAAAAAAAAAAGAAAAAAGAGACGATGTTTTTCATCCAATCGGTCTTCTACTTCGCTGCTATCAAGCGAAATGGGCCTATTTCGTCTCCTGATGCCGAGAACGTGATGCCGATCCCGACTCTGCCTCGGTTTTCCTTGGTAGCTGTTTTCCTCCTTCACCTCCATCGTGTTGATTAGTTTCAAATCAGCACCATTGAGGGGTATCGATCTGCTTTGGCTAGGGTTTTACGTCTTTCTGCCGGCATCGACATTAGTCTAAACGACAATCTCTCTGCGCTCATTCGGACTTTTGCGCTACAGTCTCGCCGTACTCGCCAGCTGTTACCGAAATGGGATTTTGGTGTGGTTCTGTGTGCTCTGATTCGTCCGCCCCTTGAACCCTTACAGTCCGCCTCTATTTAAGCTGTTGCCTACAAGTCTGCTTTTTCTGGCGGCTTTTCCTTTGACGTCTAGAGTGTCTGAACCTCATGCTCTTGAGAAATCATCTATGACCTAGACGACGGTTTGGTCTCGCGTATCGTTTCGACCTATTCCTGAGTTCATCGCCAAATGAGTCTGTTCGCTTAGGTTCGTGTGCTCAACGTTTGTACTCCATCCCTGCGTTATGAGACTTCGTTCATGGCCTAGAAGACGACCTTTTGTTATGCCCTGTTCGAGCCATACGCCACTATCTCACTCGTACCGATCTCGGTCGGGGCTCGCGTCGTCTGTTATTCTTGTCCCTTCGTCCTTCGGCGGTACGTGACATTACTAAGTATACCATCGCTTCGTGGTTAAAGAAAACCATTAAGTGGTCTTATCAATTGGCCATTGACGCTCCCCCGCTTCTATCGACTGCTTCTTCTCATGAAATTCGCGCCATCGCTTCGTCATGGCCCTTATGGAAGAACTTGTCCCTCCATGACATTGTTCAGTCTTGTGCCTGGACGGCAAATTCCACGTTTACCAATTTCTATCTGAGATATGTCAGTCCAATCAGATAGTGTGACCATGCTTGGGCCACTGGTGGCTACCCAGCACGTGGTCAGGTAACTTTCAAAAAAGGGGGGGGGGGCAAAATTGTCATCATCGCAGCAAGTCACCGGCTTGCTGTATCATCTCATCTCATCTCTCTGTCATACCATATGTCCACATACTACATGATCACCAGAGAAGAAGTAATAGCTCAGCTTGCCAGTCACCGACTCTCAAGTCATCAATCAAGCCTGACACAGTGGTGAGGTTTGATCTTTGCTTTACTGCAGATTTGCTTGTGTCATTTCAGGTTAAGCTATGTTCTTCTAGATCATCTCAGCTGAGTCTCCTGGCGGTCAACTCACAGTTTCAACGTACAAGAACTGACACTTTTGTGAGTATTAATAATGTTTATTTTCAGGTCACCAGTGTCAGCAATAGTAAAGTACACAGACAGTTGACAAAGACACAGAGTAGACTCAGAGATTCCGCTGTCAACTCTCAACAGTCCAATCTGCATCAAGGCTTAAAGTACACAGAGTTGGATATAAGGCGGAATGTGGACTGACAAGGGTATCAGTTAGTCGCCTTGATTGACGATGTAGGTTTCTTCCCATCTCATTCTTGCTTAACCTCCGAACTCTGACACTCAGGTTCCTTGGTTACTATGGTGGTAAGTCTGCGCACCCCTACCACAATCACAGATACATGGATGAAGTCATTTAAAATGATAAGTAACTTCTATTCTCCATAAGTAACCACTGCCTCACCATCCAGGGTTCTTTTTGGTTGAGAATTATTGTCATATCTGTGCTCTTTTTAGGTCACCTACGAGAAGAAATAGGTCAGTTGGGCCATCTCTCAAGTTATATTTTAAGGTTTGACACAATTATGATTTTAATCTTTGTCTTTACTACAGATCTGTTTGTGTCATTTCAGGTTATAGCTATGGCCTTCTATATCATCTCAGCTGAGTTCCCTTGCGGTCAACTCACAAGTTCAACGCACAAAGATCTGAATGAAAGTTGACAAAGACAAAGAGGAGACTCAAAGATTCCGCTGTCAACTCTTTATAGTCCAGCGTCTACATCAGGGATTAAAGTACACAGAGTTGGACCTAAAGCGGAATGTGGACTAGCGCTGCGAATAGGTGGACGACTTGTATGGCATGTTGGCGTATCCTTCCCAACTCATACTTGCCTTACCTCCGAACTCTGGTGTTCAGATGCCTCAGTTCCGTTGGCGGTAATACTGCGTACCACATCCACATCACAGATTATGACACCTTGTATGCTACATTGGCGACCAAAGATCCCAACTCATACATGCTGCCTTCCAAGTGCTCATCCCGGCCGTACTGCCTGAGTTCCTATACGGAGGGTAACACTGTGCTCCACATCCAAGACCACAGCTACATGCATGGAGACATGCAACAAGCTAAGTAGCCACTTCTTATATCCTTGACTACCTTCTGAGTTCTGACCAGGGTTTTCTTGTTGATTGTGATTGTCTTGTTTGTGATTATTTCAGCGGATATTTAGCCTGCCATTGCAAATACAACAAGGCCGAGGTTCCCTCCTCCATATGTTGGTAGTGAGGCATAGATCAAAGCAGGTGTAGGTTTGGGCCATAAATATTAAACATTTATAAACAATGTTTCTATTTATAACCAAACCAAACCTGCTTTGATGTTATGGCCCTCCCATCCATCCCCTCACTCCGCGGCCTTGCACATCACAGGTCTCGGTTTATAACAAGAGAAAAGAGGAAGAGTATACTGGGAGCTGGCTTATATATCCTGGCTGAGCTGAGAGAGCTCCCCTAAAGGGAGACTACTCCTCTGGGGGATAACTCCCCAGGGGAGATAACTTTTGTTTTAAAACTTCCGTTTTATCGTTTGTATTGTATTCCTGGCGGAGATTAAGGCATAGATCAAAGCAGGTTTGGTTTGGTTATAAATAGAAACATTGTTTATAAATGTTTAATTTTTACGGTTTGTATTGGTCTACCTAATGGAGATTAGGCATTTAATTAAAGCAGGTTTGATTTGGTAACAAATAGAAACATTGTTTATAAATGTTTAATATTTGTCAGGTACCGCTTTCAAAAAGATTTGTTGTTGGTGTTGTTCAAACTTTTTCGATCTAAATTATATACGCGATGATCGTGCAGCAACAACAATAGGAATTTTCGCAAATTGTTTCTCCACCGCTATCATTGTCAACAAACAAATTTACTATAAACACCATGCAGGCATGTATAAGTAATCTTGGGGACTTAGCTAAGATTCATAGCGTCTCCCTTCCCTCAACGCTATGCCGACGACAAATACATTTCCCTGCAATGGTAACTCGAACATCTCCATCGCGCGCTTATTATTACCTTTGCGCCCTATTGGACTTTCATTAACTTGAGAAAATGGGCCGCAATGAATAAAAATACCGAAATGGCAGACTAAATGGCCCTTCGTTGGTCATATATTAATTACAGACGTTAAAATTATGGAGTCTCAAAATGACCTGAAATCGAGGGTCAAGAAGATGGGCATTTCCATCATAATAGACCCCGTGTATACGGGGGATGATGATCACAACATTGATTATGGTATTTTTATTCATCGCAGCCCATTTTCTCAAGTTAATGAATGTCCAATATAGTAGAGCAATATGGTGAAAATAGTGTGCACTTCGAGGTAAAAGCACGAAACTTGGCATAGTAGTAACCCATGATGGCCCGATCGATTTCTGAAGGACCCACGCAATTTTTTTCCAACATGGCCGCCAAATTCAAGATGGCCGACATAATAATGGCCAAATACTGAAATTACCTTAGTTCATTGTTTGATTTGTGTGAGAAGCCTAAAACTTGGCATGATGCTAGCTATCGGTGTCTCCGTCATTTTTCATTTAATGTTTCGGGGTGTTGACTACGACTTGAGGGATGTCCACGTCATCTGTGATGTCATTGATGACGTCATCAGTAGGAGTAGTAGCCAAAGTGGGCATTTGGGGGTGTGAAGGAAGGTGTCTGGGGTAGAGATGGTCCATCCGTGGTCCGAATGGACCGTGTTGGGTGTCATCCTGTAGCTGTCTGCATGTAGACAACGAATGGTATGGTTTTTGTTGGAAGTCGCATTGCACTACGGATGCTCAGTTGGGCAGTAGTAACATAAAGATGTCATTCAGAGCGTGCGTGGGAGTGTGTTTGAGCGATTGAAGGACCATTCTTGGTCCGAATGCGTCGTATGAGGTGTCATTGGAAAGTCCTTGTTGTGTAGACCACGACTCGAGGGATGTCCATGTCATCTGTGACATCATTGGTGATGTCATCAATAGGAGTAGTATCCAAAGTGGGCATTTTGGGCGTGTGAAGGAAGGTGTTTGGGGTAGAGATGGACCATCCGTGGTCCAAATTGCACGTGAGGCGTGCCCAGCCCCATCTTAAGGCATGGACGCACTAACGATGGTGAGTGAGTGAGTGCGCGTGTGTGTGTGCGTCATCGGTGAGGTCATCAGTAGGAGAAGTAGCCAAAGTGGGCATTTTGGGGGTGTGAAGGGAGGTTTTTGGGGTAGAGATGGACCATCCGTGGTCCGAATGGACCGTGTTGGGTGTCATCCTGTAGCTGTCTGCATGTAGACAACGAATGGTATGGTTTTTGTTGGAAGTCGCATTGCGCTACGCATGCTCAGTTGGGCAGTAGTAACATCAAGATGTCATTCAGGGCGTGCGTGGGAGTGTGTTTGAGCGATTGAAGGACCATTCTTGGTCCGAATGCGTCGTATGAGGTGTCATTGTGAAGTCCTTGGTGTGTAGACCACGCCTTGAGGGATGTCCACGTCATCTGTGACATCATTGGTGATGTCATCAATAGGAGTAGTATCCAAAGTGGGCATTTTGGGCGTGTGAAGGAAGGTGTTTGGGATAGAGGTGGACCATCCGTGGTCCAAATTGCACGTGAGGCGTGCCCAACCCCCATCTTAAGGCATGGACGCACTAACGATGGTGAGTGAGTGAGTGCGCGCGCGCGCGCGTGTGTGTGTGTGTGTTTGTTTGTGTATGTATGTGTGAACATCTTAGTGCTTAGTTAGCCGTTTCTCTTTCGGAAGACATGGAGGCTCTGAAGAGCCCGTCTTTTCTGTCGCTGGAAGCCAGAATTGTCATAGCCACAGCGTCAGGGTCAATAGAACAAAGACCATTGCGAGGTCCACGAGCCGTCGCCGGTTCCGGCGTGAGCGCTCGTGGTCCATAGCCCGAGCACCAAGGATGGCTTTCATAGTCCAGTATAGTGGTGGGTGATAGCACACCTCGCCATTGAGTGGAGGACCGCTTCTGTGAACTCTTTCAGGATCTGGCATCACTCCTCGTTGTCGTCGCCATCTGCAAACATGGACCGAACCACTGCTCGGTAACCCATGAGTGAGTTAACCACGGGCACATGCTGTAAAATGCGAGTGGCTTAGGGATGGGTCTCCGTCGTGACTCTGCAACAGTTGGAATGGGGATGTGGCGTCCAGAGGGACGTGTTTTATAGCCGATATCACCCATGTGCGCTTATACGTAGCTCTACGAGTCCGTGATAAGTACTATTCTGATTGGTTAGTCAAATAAGAGAACAACAACAAGGATTACAGGTCAATCATTTTATTATCCCCTCCATCAGAGCACACCCGCTATGGGTGTGATTACTATTCACTCATGTTATTGTCCGTGTCTTGGCCGCATAGTCAGCTGCTCTTCTCAAATCAGAAGTTAATTGTGCTGATCTCAGACGGCTCTTGTTCAATCAGAAGCCGACCATGAGAATAAGTATTAGTATAAGTCATGGATGGAACACAAAATGGAACACAAACTGTGGATGTCTTTCGGATTGATGGGGCTCAACTGACTGGAGTCTGAAGACTCGACCGCAATGCTGGCATTCATGGCTGGGTGCTCTTTGGACCGAACGTTGATGTCACTGTAAATTATCCTTGCGACTAAATGACTTCCTGCAGATCGGACATATATACTCGCCAACAGGATCTTGAAAAGTAGACTCAAGGATGGAGTCAAACGCCACGGCTTCCTCAACCCTCAAGCGTGCATGTCCATGGATTACACTTTGGTGAGATCTCAACTGACTGTGTAGTCTGAAGTGGTGTCCACAGTCCCCACATTTGATGCCTGGATTTCTCATGGAGAAACCGTTCATGGCACTCTAAACTATCCAGGCGATTAAATGTATCCCCGCAGGTCTCGCATGTGTACTGGGCAGTAGCATCGTGGATGGTAGACTCATGGCGTTGTGAGTCGTGCAAGCGTGTAAAGGAGCAAGTGGTACACGAGAACATCGTGGCGTAAGTGGTTGAACGAATGACTGCTGAAAGAGTCAGAACGTTTGCTTTGATAGTGCGCTAGGTGGCGATCTATTTTTAGCACAACCGGTTTCGACGAAAATTCCGGTATAACGCCACTTTCATAAACCTTCCCTACAAAAAAACTCCCCTAAGTTGTTCTCGCCACCAATCGCCGCATCGTCGTCCTGCCTGTCCACACATGAATCGTGCGTGCGTGCGGGCGGGCGGGTGTGTGTGTGTATGTGTGTGTGTGTGTACGTGTGTGTTCACGTATAAATCGTAAGATGAGGACCAAAGCTTGAATTCTTACTATGTTTCCGAGGATCGACGTTGCTCCAAGATCCAGAAAGTGGTCCTTGGACTGTTTTTTTGAGATCTGGCGTCAGCCAGAGGCTCTTTAGAATGCTGTAGGGAATGGACAAAAGTGCAAACCGACTCACGGGATAGCCTTACGCTGCATGAAAGTAGTTCCACAGAGATGAGTTTTGGGGATCCTTAGTGGTTGAAAGGCTTTTGTATGTCTATATTTAGTCACTAATAGTCACTTGGCATATATTTGATCCCTTATCTGCATTACATATTACTCTGTTCATTGTTTTCCCACAAAATATGAGATTAATACGCTCTAAAGTATGGCAGACTGGTATCGTGACTTTACCAAAGCTTGGACTCTGCTGAGAAAATTATACAGTTTAGCTGGTTAGGTGTATACGTGAGACATGCTCTACCATAGCAGCCAACCTGGCTACCATTGTCTCATTATCACCTTTGCAGGCCACTGTTTGCTTTTCTCACAAGAGCAAGCTGTAACATATCTTATCTTTTCCCATCTTGTACTCCACCAGTCAACCTCTGGGATATCCAGATATGTCTTGTCTTATCCTAACTTGTGACATAACCATCATCAACCTTGATGTCCAGCCCTTCTCACTCAGAACACTAAATCAATCTCTATTTACCCCTAGGTACATGTATGTTCTGTACAAACTAACCTTAATCCCCTAGACTTCATTCCACTGGCCCCTTTTTCCATCGAATTCTCAACAGGTCAGTTTGCAGTTAAAACGCAACACCAACAATACCATGTTAAAGAAGGTATCATATTGCTTTCTTTATGCTGGTTAAATTAACATGGTGGTGATGGTGTTCATCTGGAATCTCGAACCGACGTATTGGAGGAATTATGTATCAAGATAAAGAGCAAAATTCAACTATTTTGGTTAAGTCAAGGTTGGATGAGCACCTACTGTAGTGTCTAATTGGACGGAAATTAATTGGGTAACACATGGTTAGCGTAACGTGTGCAACTTCCCTCATTATAGGACTACCTTTCATTGTTTTCACAGATCAATCTCCGAAAATGGAAGTCATTGGGATATAATATTCTATATTTCGGCTTCTATTTTCGGAGTTACTTTTATCCTAGGATTGCCTTTCTCTGGTATGTTCAACTTCATTATGTCGGTACCTTTTAAGAAGGGCCGTTCGCGCCATAAATCCAAACGTTTAATGAATTTAAACGTTTAACTTGCACCAACCAATCAGATGTCATGAATTGACATTTGGAAGAACTTGCCTGTCCATAAGCAAACGTTTGCTGTTGTAACGTCCAATACTTTACACGTTTCCTGTCAAAAGACAAACGTTTCCAGTAGTAATATTCTAGACTTTTAAACGTTTCCGGTTTAAGGGAAATCGTTACCGGTTGTGATCGTCCAGTCAGATTTTTTTATTGCTGCCGCGTATGTTCAAACCTCAACACGTGTCCACTGGCAAAACGTTTCCGCTATGTAGTCTGTTTGAACCAATCAAAATAACCCTTACAAATATACGGGCATATTGTATTCCTCATGCCCATCGTGCATCATGTCCTGCGCAAATTGTCCCGGTGCCAAAGATATTCTCCAAAATTTATACCGGAAACATTTGCCAGTGGAGATTTGCACGTGTTGGTGTTGGAATACACGCAGCCCAAATAAAAAATCTGATTGGACGATCATAACCGGAAAAGTTATCCTTTAAACCGGAAACCTTTAAAAGACCAAATTTTTCTTTTGACAGGAAACGTCTGAAGTCGCGAATTTACAACTGGAAACGTTTGCTTTTTAACATGAAAATGTCAGTTCATAACATCGGATTGGTTGGTTCAAGTTTAAACCTTTAAACTTTTTAAAGCTTTACAATTTTTAAACGTACGGATGCGTTTATGGCGCGAACGGCCCTTCATATACCTTGTCACAGGATGTAACTTGTGATTGCATTTTAGCCACATACATTCGTGCCTGGTGCCACCTGTGCCTAACTTGAAATTAAATATATAATTGTGCATTTATTTCATTACAAAGTTATCCCCCAATAACCCAGCTACCAGATCTCATTAAAGCCCATAGGCTCTAGTTTCATATTAAAATGCGTTTCTTTTGGCAGCCATCTTGGATACGACTGTCATTTAAACGTGAAAGATAAAGTTTATTCGTAGCAGGAATTATTTGCTTGGCTTCAGCACAATACATTAAGTGCACAATACAGACATAATCCTTTATGCATTATATGATGATTTACCACTAATTTGACCATTATCGTGGCCGCCATTTTGAATTTGGCGGCCACCTTGGAAATAATTTTACAGATCTTTCTTGAAAACGGACTAGAGCATTAATAACAAGCATCGCTGCAAGTTTCATGACCTCGACTAAAACAATAAACAGTATTATTATCATGTTGCTGTATTTGACCATTATATTGGCGGCCATCTTGAATTTGGCGGCCATATTGGAAAAAAATGAGTGGATCCTTATCAGAAAATGGTCCGGACATCTTTGGCTACTATCATGCCAAGTTTCATGCTTTTACCTCGAAGTGCACAATTCGGCTAGTTTTGTGCACGATATTGCTCCACTAATAGGGCGCAAAGGTAATAATAAGTGCGCGATGGAGATGTTCGAGTTACCAACAGGGAAATGTATTTGTCGTCGGCATAGCGTTGAGGGAAGGGAGAAACTATGAATCTTAGCTTAGGACTTAACACAAACTCGTACAGCTCTTGTCAATATCTGCACTACTCCGAACTATTAATAAAACCAGTTAATAAAACTATCCAGTCTCCTCGCAAATTTGTCGTATCATTTTGTCACAATAGAATTGCAAGAATTATGAAAATCTGCTCGCAAAAACTGGTAGAAGACGCAGACGATCCACTTTTGAGCATATTACTGCAGACAGTTTCTTGCTACCATGAAGACCTGGCATATTTCGAAATGAGCCGCCTTCACAAATTCACTTCCTTGAGGACTAAACTCTGTATTCCAGTTGTTATTCCTCAAACAGACTCGTCCACAACTTGGAGAAAATTTCCACATTTATCCATACATCTGCTGTCGGCTGAAACATGCCAGCTGAAATGTTTTGAAAATTTAAATCCATTATTGGCGATCCAGACATCAGTACTTTTGAGTACTTTCATTACAGTGTAGGCCCTGTGTACACACCGACACGTCCAGAGTCGTACGTGGTCCACAATATATTGCACGATTTTTTACCGAATACAGATACAAGTACCAACTTGTGGTTACACTGCAAAAACAAAATCTGACCGGACAATAAGAAGTAAGAGACCACTTCCTGACGATTTCATCTAACAGTTCCACTGCGCCCCAGGAGATCACCTGAAACAGTTTCACTCCCCGACGATCTCGTATAACAGTTCCACTACACATCTGACGATCACCATAAACAATACCACTTCCTGGTGATCACATCAAACAGTTCCACTGTTCCTCAGGCGACAACCTGAAACAGTTCCACTTTCTGGCGAGCTCATCTAACAGTTCCACTACACATCGGGCGATTAAGTCCCACCCTACTACCTGATCGACGTCCAGTTGATTAGCGTTACAATCGCCGCTGTCTCGTTTTTTCACTGGGACCCGATCAACAGAGTGTATATTACTTTGTTACCAAGGACGTAGATGTATGGATTCGGGGCGAACGATATAACGGCAATACCCTGCAACTGGTTGAAACGTCTTGTACGCTTGGTAATCGGGCATCACCAATTGTAGGGCGATATTTGGAAACTGTATAATAACATTTACCGCGAAGGCCAAAATAAACCGCCGAATTACGTTTTCCTTGTTAAACTTCGTACACATTCATCCGTTTGACAATGCGACAACGATAATGCGGCGACAGCATAGAAATCGATTAAATGAAAATGAACTGGGGTGTACACATACGCACGACACGGCAACGGCAACGCGATAACACGATTTGAAAACGGTACGGGAGCGATTTTTCTTACCGTTGCCTGACATAAAAGTGACGTAACCACAGCCAAACACAAGCTTTCTGAGATGGCAGGGCAGAGTAGCTGCATACTCACAAGAAGATGCACCGTAAAGCTGAAATGTACATTTCTATGCCGTTGCCGCATTACCGTTGTCGCATTGTCGTCGTCGGAAAAACGGATGAATGTGTACGAAGCTTTAAGCTACGTACACATGTATACGATTATCGGATAACGACAATGCGGCAACGACAACGACAACGGTAATGCGTTTTTGGTGTACACATGACTACGGCTATAAGTATAAAAGCGGATGCGACATGAGAACATTTCTTACCGCAATGAACGACGACGACTTTACCATACGTGTGTTGCTGCTGTGACGTCATAAAACTGCACGACTTATGTCCGACAACGGCAAAAAATCGCTCCAGAACCGATTCCAATAATAGACGGATACTCGTATCGCATTGCCGGATAGTCTTATCGCACTGTCGTAATCGTTACGCATTCATGTGTACGGACCAATTCATTTTCCTACGATCGATTTTTTTGCTGTTGCCGTATTGTCGTTGCCGCATTGTCGTTATCGGATAATCGTATACATGTGTACGTAGCTTAACGCGTGTCTACCGGGTGTTGTTCCGGCGATGTACAGGGAGTGGGATGAAAGTCCATGGAGGACGCTGAATAGAGCATCGGCTAAAACGTCGGGACAGGCTCAGGGAACCAGTGGGGTATCTTTGCAGCACAGACGGGTTGACAATTTTGGACGTTTTACTTGGAGTTCTAGCCTCATCACATGTTTCATTTGACGGGGCCGTGCGAAGGTGTTAATATCCCTGAACTAAACGTCAATCACTGTCAAAGTGAAAAGGCAGAAACTGTCGTGATTGGCTTATAATGGGATCTCGTAGAATATCGGCGAACATTTCGCACGAATTTTTCGTAGCGTTACGTCTAGATGGTATTCTCAGGTAGATACTTCATGTAGGAAGCTATTATCCGAGTCTTTGTGCAGCTGAAAAGGCTCAATTCTAGACACATTGTTTTCCCTAGACTTGGCTATTGTATGCATTGTCTCGTGATTCTTTCATGGAGTAACCATGAGTCACCATCTTGGTTTACCTAGATTTTCATGTACGATGCCATTTTTACCCCTCGGCCAACTTTGGCCTAGGGGTATTGTCGTCATCATGTACGGCTGTCCGTACGTCCGTACGTCTGTACGTCCGTACGTCCGTCCGTCCGTTACCGCGATATCTACAGAACCGTTTCATGCATGGCAACCAAACTTGTTACATCTATTTATCTTCACGTAAATCAGAAGCCTATCGAAAATGAGTCATCTCGGACAATATTTTGCAGAGTTACGCCCCTTTTTACAAATAAAAATCCATTTATGATTTGTTATTGTGATAATTTCAGAACCGTTCCATATACGACATCCTAACATGATACAGTTGTTTCTCTTGACCTGAACTAGATGCCTATCGAAAATGAGTCGTGTCAGAAAGTATTTTGCAGAGTTATGCCCCTTGTCCATTTATGATTTGTTATTGTGATAATTTCAGAACCGTTCCATATACAACATCCTAACGTGATACAGTTGTTTCTCTTGACCTGAACCAGATGCCTATCGAAAATGAGTCGTGTCAGAAAGTATTTTGCAGAGTTATGCCCCTTGTCTAATAAAATCCACTAATTCCTATGTTAAGTTTGCATATAATTTCTATATCATGTTTGTATACTATCACATTTATTTATTGATTGGATGACTGATTTATTGATTTATTCTCTCACACAATGCGAAGAACAAACGTATATCTATAGTGTATGTATTTATTCCAGAAACAAATTAATTTAAGGGGAGGAAAACTTTTTTTTTTTTTCAAAGAAAGTACACTTACAATACCAGGGGTAAATATTTCTCCCCACAAGCCAATCAATTGGTAGAGACACCCTTACATTATAATAGCTGGGGTTCAGAGCCGAGGGGTTTCGATAGCGCAGCTTCATGTTCCTCCACAGTTATGCAATCGCCTCTATGGAAGGCCGCATGACGTGTATTTGAACGGGAACAGGAGCGACTGGCTTGACTGATTTGGGATCCTCGGTATCTCCCTGCTCCTTTCTCTCTCCATCATCGTTATACAAACATTTGGTTAATTCATTCAACTGATCTTTCTTGACTTTTTCAAGACAGCTTTTGGATTTCTCACCCATACTTTGATATTCGCAGTCGAGATGTAGCTTAGGAATACCTTCTCCATTACGACCTGTTGCATTAACAGAATCGCAGTCAAGATTTGACGTAGGAATATCTTCTCCGTTACGGCCAGTTACATCAACAGAATCGCCTGATTTTCTGTTTTCTTTTCCCGTCCACGGCTGGTCTCGACTAATGGCACCTACTTCGACAAGAGTCGTTACCGGTCGTTACCAGGTCTTCAAAAAGGAGGGCATCTCCGTTTCAATACTGGATTTAGAACTCGAGGAAAATTAACACACTGAAAGAACAGCACTTCTTTTCAGTGAGACACAACTTGGACTTTGCCAGGTAGGCTTAAGGCCTGTTTATACTGAGCGCGAACGCGACCGCGACCACTGCTACTTTCCGCGCGAATCATCGTTCGTACTGAAAGCGGCGATACGAAGATGAATCTGGCGCATTTATGATTTGACCATGTCCGCCTACACATCATCAGTCAGCGACGTCATATGTATGCCTGTTGACCTCGCACTCTGATTGGGTAATGCCAATCGTTCGCGCGAACTGTTCCTAAAAATTCGCTCTGGAGGCAATGTCCACGGATTTCCGCGCGAACTAAAATTCGCCCGCGTTCGCGTTCGCCATTAGTATAAATGACTTCACTCAAATAGCAGTACATCAATCAAATGCGATCGCCGCGTTCGCGGTCGAGGTCGCGGTCGCGGTCGCGCTCAGTATAAACAGGCCTTTATCGCTGTAATGCCCGACGTCGGACGGCTTAAATTACCCACCAAAACAATAAACCTACACATATTTGTCAAATAACCTGTAAATAGGGCGGGCCTCGGGGTCTAACAATTCCACCAGCAGAATCCGATCATATACAGGTAATAAATTCGAGCGATGTGCCAGAGGTGGGGGTAATTTACGACGTCTGGCGACCATATGACTATAGAAAAGCTTCCCTCGGCATCTCACATTCAGACCCAAGAATGCGGTGTCTTCTCGGACGTAGCCTTCGTATCTCGGCCCCGCTTTCATTGCAGCTGTTAATGTGGAGACTGAAGCATCCACACAGCCCATAGCACCGGCTAAAGCGGAATTAGATACGCAGGTTCGGGAGCTGTGACAGATCTGCTCAAGGAAATAACTAATCTGATGTTAACGAGTGAGCATCGAGGACGACTGTTGGAGTAAACCCTTCAACATGGGGTAAACCTAAATGCAAGAATATCCAGAAAAAATCTGGCCGGTAATGCTCACCAAAAAACCCCTACATCTATTTGTCATATGACAAGTGCAGAAGGCGGACCTCGCGGATCCAGCAAAATCCTACCATATACAGGTAATAAATTGGAGCGATATGCAAGAGTTGGGGAAAATTGCCGATCTACACATACTTTGAAAAAAAAGTGCCATGTCTTTTGTTTCTGAAATATTCAAACACGTCAAGGTCCTCGAGTCTGACGGCTCATGTAGTTTGGACTAGCCAAGTTGACATGGCTTCGTTCGTTCCTTTACTATGCCATGATGCCTCTCAATGAACTTACCTGTAAACTCCGGGATCACACGGCTCCGTGGGTCGTTCGGCTCTATCCGGCAATAAAACAACCCCTCCCAGCTCTCTGCCCATTTGTTTTATCAAATTCGGCAAAGAGTTTGATTGCCGTGAAGAGCTCATCCGTCTGCAATCAGTCTTCAACATCAACGGTCGGTTGAATTCTCCGCCATTATTTTCGTACGGCCGGTCACGTGGGCACGATACGTTGCTGATCACGTGACACGTATGAATATAATGGCGGAGAATTGAACCGTCTGTTGATGTTTGAAGACTGATTGCCGACAAATGAGCTCTTCACGGTAATCAAACTCTTCGCCGAAATCGATAAAACAAATGGACAGAGAGCTGGGAGGGGTTGTTTTATTGCCGGATAGAGCCGAACGACCCATGGAGCCGTGTGATCGCGGAGTTTACATGTAATTTCATTGAGAGGCATCATGGCGTAGTAAAGGAACGAACGAAGCCATGTCAACTTGGCTAAGTTTGGACACGTATATTGAAAGATATCTTCGCCTAAATTTCTCAAGAAAGTTGGTGCCCGTAGCTATTTAAATTACTTTCGGAAGACTAGTCAAGTATACCATTGCTGCGGTTTTTCTCACTACGAACCATTTTAACTAGCTGTTTCAGCAAGCAACCTAAGATGCCTCATCCTTGCGAGCCAGTGTATCAATCGATAGGTTACGATCGATACACTGGCTTGCTTAGTTACCGATAGCAGTTCTGGATATAAATAGCTCGAGGGGTTTCCAACCGAACCAATCAGTAAGCGCGCGCTGAATCAGCTCATCAGGCCAATTCCCAGCGGGGTTTGAGTTTTGACTGGTTTGAATTTCATCGTCGGCCAGACACCTTTGAAATCGACGTAATCACGCTTAAGAGGATTCAGTCACGTGATTTCATGGAGTCACGTGATTTCATGGCCTAAAGTCACGTGATTTCATGGCGAAGGCTACTTGAGTTTGGGCCATGGGAACTATCCTTAACCGAAATCGACATCGGGTCTCGAAGCGAAAACCGCAGGCTTCAGATACCGACGCCCTAATTCAAAACAACCGCTGGGGATGAAATGTACGAGATTGTGTAATAGACGCAACGACTCGAGAAAAACTCATCCGAATTACCAAAAAGGTTCAGGTAAACCCTCTGCGAGGATTTAGGGATTACCTGGACTTGTGAAGATGAAGATGCCTCAGAACAGGGGAAAAGTCATCCTCGCTAAAACCAGTGGTATCTCTATGATAGGTACCCCTGGTCCACCAACCTCCCCACAGCGCATGCTCCATTTCGCAGGCTCCATTACCATCCCTGCCACCAATAGCGGAAGTTGACCTTTACTACGTTGCTATGACGTACAGGGGAAACCAACCAACGCACGGTTCAGTTTGAATCCGGCCGAACAACTCCTTTAGCGTTGCACATGAGCGAACTACTTTTCATATGTTCTGTCCAGTTAAACAGGGAAAATTATCTCCAGATAATTCTTTTTAACGCTAGGTCAACAGAGGTATTATGCAGACTTGAAAAGTAATCGAAATGTTCGGTAAACATATATTTTACTATATATGATTTCACGTCCGGTGATGTGCGCGGAGGCCCCGAATCCGGTCCAAAAATCTGACTGGCGGCTGGGGTGTTATTAGACCCCCAGCGAGGTGGTTGCTGGTCCACTTGGGCACTGTATCTTGTCCAGCTGTAAAGCAACATCCTGCATATATTGACCAATCATATCACTTGTTTACCGAGACCATGGCGACAGTGACGAGCTTCGAAAACACCATAGCTTGTGGGATATTAATCTCAGTAAACTCAGATATAATATTACGGGATATTATATCTGAATTCAGCCCTATAAAAGTCCCGTGCGAGTTGAAACTACTATTGTTAGCCAATCAGATGGACAGATGGTTGTAACTATTTCAAAATCACGCCCACAGTAATTACACACGGTAGCTCGAGGTCTAATATATAAACATTATCCTGAAACATTTTCCAAATTTGGCATCATTTCCAGACAGGGTCCGTAAACATCAAAGAGTTTACTCCCGCCGAAAAGTCTGGCTTAGTTAGGGGCAGAAAATATCAAAAGATTGTGCCGAGCGAAGATGTTAATCTCCTTGAAGTAAACGCCAATCATTGTCAGAGCGAAAAGGTTGAAATGGTCGTGATTGGCTTATTATGGGATCTCGTAGAATATCGGCGAACATTTCGCACGAAGTTTTCATAGCGTTACGTCTAGATGGTATTCCCCTGATTTACCATCTTGGTTTACCTAGATTGGTGGGGTATACCTGGTGGCAGATGAACATATTCAGCAAACATGAACATTAATAAATATAAAGGAAACATAGTTTAAAACAATCTATTTGAAGCAAAAATAAACCATTCATCTACCATCAAACATCCAACAAGACAGGCAAATGTAGGAAGCACTGAAACTTTAAAAGCGGTCCGCGATGTCAGTGTATCCGACCTCACCTTCCCACTGAAGGACTTGAATTGGCTGAAATAACGCACGAATTTCTATAAAATTTCGCTGATCTATCCATTAATATTTTATTGTTATACATGCTCGGATTAAATATTTTACATTCCGTATCAGCGAATAGTTTAGCACAGAAAGTAAAACCCTAACGTATTTTACCATCAGCGCAGTTTTTCTAGGTCACGTAACTGGAATGTGAGTGGAACGCGGTCTGCTATGCAAGATGGTCAAGGGTTCGCCTTTGGCTCACAAATAGAAACCTTGAAGTTGTGAAGATGGGGGGAAGTAAGCCACCCATTTTGAGGCATAATTATTCGAAACCGTGCTAGTGTCAAACTATTATAAATGTTCTCCAAACTATGCGACATGCAGTATTAGTAACAATCTAATATCATGTTGACCAAAGTAGCCCCGGATTACGGTAGGTCGATGTGCGGACTGAGCTCGGCATTTACCCCAATGCCTCTTATGCATTCCCTCGAATCCAACCATTCTGGTGGAATGTCAGTAGACGTGACGGAATCAAATCTATCAATTATTTTCCTAAATTTTTCCACTCGCAGCGTGCAAAATAAACCCTCAAGCAAAGTCGAAACCTACTTGCAACTAAAACCATGGAACCTTATTCAATTCACACTAGGAACTGAAACCTAGAAAAGACTTCTGTCTGAACCTACCATATCACCGGACCACCGTCTGTGTCGTTTCTGTTCGGACAATTCTGTGGAGAAGTAGGCACATTTTTTACTACGCTGTTCCCACTATATAGTCTTTAGACAACGATTATACTTTTCGACCTCAGTAATGTGCATCTACAGTTTGGGTCACTTGTCATCTTATGATAAATTCAATGGGTTTTTTTGGCTGACAGTCAAATGACTTTCAAACTCTGTGTAACACAATCTGTTCATACATGTGTCATTATTTCCGACTACGCAAGGAACCCCATGTCGTTTAAGGATAGCTGTCCCCTTAGAGGCAGTTTTTGCACCTTCGTGACAATTTGTCGTCTGTATCAATATATACAAGATAACCATAATAAACTATATATTTTATGAAAGCGTACATCGTAGGGATTCCAGCAATATGATTTGTATTTGTCTACTGTGTAGAAAATATTCCAATTTAAAAAAAATTTAAATGAAAACAATAGCGTCAATTTTTCAATTCAAATTTCATGAAAACTGTTGGTCTTGTTTCAACTTTGATGGTATACCTTGATAGGAGACAATTCGAACTAGTAAACCTTATCTCATTTTTTTTTTTTTTTGCCTGGTTTTGTTTTTACAGCTATTTTACTAAAATAAATTGACAAAAAACGTACTATTTTATGGTCGTTTGTCTTAAAAGTTGAATAATTAAAAAACTAATCCGAATTTACAAAAAAGTGAGATAAGTTTACTAGATCACCTTATAAGTAACAAGCATGCCAAATTTCAAAAGCGTAGCATGGATACTTTTCGATAAATAAACGTTTAAATCTCGGATTTTGTACAAAATTGAAAGGCTAGAAATCGGGCAAAATGTGTCCAGCTATACAATTTTTTTGCTTGAATTCTATTGTCAAATACATTTTAAATCTGTCTAATGGGACCTACTCAAATTCCTGTTTATTCTGGATAACTATTGCACTAAGTTTTTTTCATCAAGGCGGTTTAAAGTCCAATTTAAACTTAAAAAACTAACTAAAACTTGTTCAGCTAAGAATTGTTGTGTAGATCACTTCACGGCGGGTGTCTGAGTGAAGTGTCACTGTTATAATTAAAAACAAAAATACGGATGTTTGCATGGTTTTGATCAGAAGGGGGTAGATTCATGTAAATAAGTAAGACTAATAGATAATTAGCTTACCATAATACTGCGGAAATGAGTTTTGGAAAGGGAAATTTAACAGACAAAAATAATAGTAGCCAAGCCCAAGCTAAGACAATCTGTTTAATTGTTCCAGTGTCTCGGAAACAATATTTTTAATCCTAATATTGAAGCACTTCTATTTATAATTTTGATTTCATTTTTTCACCAAATGTTAGAGGAAATAGTGAATATTTGAATGAAGAAATAAAACAAAATGACCAATTTTGACCCAATAAGGGAACAGCTATCCTTAAACAGTTTAATAGGTATATTTCCGGTATTAGATGCCGATTGGTACGATTTTGATGAGATTGTAAACTTGTATTGTATTGAGAATTTTTCTTGTCGCACTGTCCGTATTGGGTGTATACTGAACTTCATCTGGAAGACGGAGGTATCCCACCAGCCTTTGCGGCGGTCCCTGACAACTATAGCGTGGGCTAAACTGCAGCATGGCGACGTATTGACTATGCCCAGGCAGACCGCGCTTTTCGCCGTTAATTCGGATTTCCGCGCCTTTTGAGGTTGGTAATCGTTTGGAATCGATAAGATACCATTAATAATGTAACATTTAACAGCTCGAAGGATCA
>JAVTVY010050927.1:0-27131 GCA_036873755.1 Hanleya hanleyi
TATTGTACATTTTGATGGCTTCATATTTTCGGAAGAAAAATCCCACACATTTGCAAGCTGAGTGTTAAAAAAAAGTTAAGTTCGTAGGAAATCTGCGATTACTATTCAGGTTATGTGGTGGATAAATGCTGATATGTCATACACAATGTATATGGACCAGTAACCATCTCCATCACAGGGAAGACACGAGTCCTCCGGAGAACACAAATACTATACATGTATCTACATGGAATTGATTATCAATTGCCAAACAACATAGCTGCACGTTGATGCAGTACCGCCATGGCAGGGTGTGGTAGTAGGGTGACCTGACTTGATAATCGATAATTATAGCATAGAAGGGAAGTAGCGGAGGACGGGTGACTATAATCTATGTCATATGTGGCCCCGTGGCAACATTTAAAATACATACACGTGTAAATTACCTCCTTGGGTTATGTCGTGTGGACGAGACTGCATCCAATAACTTCAGCACTATAGTATTTGTTTAAAGTAGACAATAATTATTCTGAGATTTTATTGAATTGCAAAAACACACAACCTTTATTTTGCACAGACGAATGAAGCGTGATAATATTTACAATTTGTATGATATATAGGTTCGGAATCTAAGACTAGTATAACAATAATTTGACAGTGTAATTAGCAATATTATCCTGGACAATTTTTTTCTTGGTTGACCTGTAAAACTGAAGGCTCTGATTATTGGCATGGCTGACCAATATCCGATATATCTCATAAACAACACGTCATTATGGCCAGAAGTACCTCAGGCCATTGTATTCACCATCGTCCGAGGTCATGGTGTACGGTGATGATCCTGAGTCGCCAATATACTTTATCCCTACACTGTCATCCCTGAAATTGTTCCTCCACTATTCATTCCTATATATCGCACATGTCATGTTATGAACAGGCCTTCTGCACAATTGCTCTACTACACACTGACCTGGAGAGATACTTGTCCCACAGGAAGAAAATAACCCATATGCTTGTACTTCAGTTGTTTCACCCTGCTATATTTTGCGTTGTGAATAACTTATTTTGAATAACTTGAAATTTCACAAATCGGTGTTTTGGGGTATGAGCCACGCCACACCTTTAAGAAAATGTGGGCCATGCACGCACTCACACCCATCTTGAACAACCGCCAAAAGACCGCCAAAGGCCAAACTAAGCTATTCTTATCGAGAAACATATAATGTGAGGCCAGTGGGTTGAGACAACAGAGATGACAGCTGATATTTTTCGATGTGGATTCAAGCTACCATACATAAAGAAGTAAATGGCCGATTTTTACTAAAAGTGAATACAACATTTCACGATACTCTGTAGATTCATAGCACCATTCAGTATATACAGGAAGAGATCCGGACAATATGATCACCACCCGACACAAGTATTCACCCGACACAAGTATTCACCCGACACAAGTATTCACTGAACAATATGACCACCACCCGACACAAGTATTCACTGAACAATATGACCACCACCCGACACAAGTATTCACTGAACAATATGACCACCACCCGACACAAGTATTCACCCGACACAAGTATTCACCCGACACAAGTATTCACTGAACAATATGACCACCACCCGACACAAGTATTCACTGAACAATATGACCACCACCCGACACAAGTATTCACTGAACAATATGACCACCACCCGACACAAGTATTCACTGAACAATATGACCACCACCCGACACAAGTATTCACTGAACAATATGACCACCACCCGACACAAGTATTCACTGAACAATATGACCACCACCCGACACAAGTATTCACTGAACAATATGACCACCACCCGACACAAGTATTCACCCGACACAAGTATTCACCCGACACAAGTATTCACTGAACAATATGACCACCACCCGACACAAGTATTCACTGAACAATATGACCACCACCCGACACAAGTATTCACTGAACAATATGACCACCACCCGACACAAGTATTCACCCGACACAAGTATTCACCCGACACAAGTATTCACTGAACAATATGACCACCACCCGACACAAGTATTCACTGAACAATATGACCACCACCCGACACAAGTATTCACTGAACAATATGACCACCACCCGACACAAGTATTCACCCGACACAAGTATTCACCCGACACAAGTATTCACTGAACTACTAAAGTCATAAGGGAGTCGTGATGCAGATTATTCATTTTATTCTCAGCCTGACTCACAAAATTCAGTTTCTTATTTTCTTTGACTTGGAATTAGTAAAGCCGTCAGCTTTTTGTCTCCAGACAAAATACATGATAAAAATGTAGAACTCAATACACTACTACAGTGTGAAGTTACATTTAGGGGTTAACTTATTGAACGCTTAAATTGTAACACTTATTGAACGCGTAATTGTGTTCAAATTGTTAACTTCCATATTCAGTTTTGAACTTTAGCATTCAAACCATTAACGCAGGTATTCAAATGCAGAAGGCATTGTGAACACTTATGTTAGAGTTTAGACTGCTATTGTTCAAAATTTGAATACGCGTGTAAAAGTTGTTCAATAATGCGTTCTGCATTTGAATATCTGCGTTAATGGTGTGAATGCTGAAGTTCAAAACTGAACATGGAAGTTAACAATTTGAACACAATTACGCATTCAATAAGTGTTACAATTTAGGCGTTCAATAACACCTAAATTTACAGTGTATCCTACTTTCTTGGGTAAACACAAATTATTTGCGCTGGGTAGATCAGCCCTGTAATGATACGTGAACCTGCGCCTCCAGATTTGGGCACCAAATCGCCAGCAGTAGAGCTAAATTATCGCCTGGTCCTTCATTCATAATTCAGACGTCGTCCATTAAAGAATATCCGCGTCCATAATCCAAAGACCTATTCCGTAGTCCATATAACAGCATTAGTACCAAATTCAAAAAGACAATCATAGTACATGTAAACATAGGCTAGTTTCCTGCAGGCAGGCCAACTCGACCAACTTAGAGGGCTTTCAATTTACTGCTGGCGATTTGGTGCCAAACTCTGAGGGCGTGGTAGCCTTGCACAGTCCTGGTCCATCCAGCACAAATAAGGGTGGTTATGAAGAAAGTACCCAGAGAAAAAGTTCAACCTATTAATACTTGGAAGCGTATTAAAGAAATTGTGTGGAAACAGGTGTTTGGTGATCCTATAGAGGAGAAATATAGCGACGATATTGATGAAAGGCAGTAGTATTATTTGAATCAAGACTAGGATGAAGATGAATCGGGTGAAATGGCAAAGAAGGGCCATTTCCGGCGATGAAACGGGGACTACATCAAAAATGTTACTACCATATGATTCATTGCTATGATATGATAAACGATTATATCCATAACGAAATTTTGAAAACAACTCGTCAAGTCCCAAATGAAAAGAATACTGACTATGGTGAAGGTATGAAACAGAGTATTGTACAGAGAAAAGGACTTATTCAATAAATCGGTAACTGTAGAATATTTGATGATTCAGACAATATAAATGAAAACGAACAAGAATAGAATGTTAAGGGTGAATAAAAGTAAATTGTGAAAATTCAAAAGAATTTTATATGTATATATTACGTATGGGGGAAATGCAATGGTATGTTGTTATTATATGTGTTATAATGTTGCAGTGAACAAGTCGATTAATAAAACATGTACTTTACTATTATTGAGTTGGAATTCTTTTATTTATGTTGTTTGTATATATAATATATTATTATCGATACAGTTGTTTTGTTTGTGCGTTGTAGTTTTCATAAGCAGAATTTACCTCTCCTTATTGTCATCTCAAAAGCATCCAAATAAATGTATGTAAGTATGCGTTCTCATTGCTAAGGCGATTGAAATGGAATCGTTATGCCGAATCCTCCTCTGTATAGGTTAACCTGTCACGTGATCAAACAAATTATACCATCAAACATGGCGGTCGCATTCTTGATTCAGATTCGAGCCTGAACCGGTTTTTCCTCCTCATTTGGCTTTTGTACTTCTCATTTTATCCCGAGACACCCCATCATTTCACTCCGTCCTCCTCATTACCCTGAACATGATGACGTCACTGATCCTGATCCTGAACCCGATCATGATCATTGATGATGTCTACAAGTGGTCATTTTCAAACTACCTTCCCCAGTCCGCTTTTCAGTCGGCCTACAGAAACCGACAGGCAGTTCGCATTTTGTCTCCACTCACATGACCAAGGGCAAAATCAACGCTCCATGTAAACTGTATGACTATCAGTCAATTTAGGTATTGATATATAGTGGCAGTGAGCCTTCACTCCTCAAGCGATTCGATCGTTCGACAGGCACCATTTTAATTAACCCTACCAGGCCTGGTGCCATAGCGGGAGGGGGGGGGGGGGGCTATCAAACTACCTCCCCTATCTCCGGAACGACAAAAAATGAAAGCTGATCCTCGGCGACTTTTTAGTTTCGGTCATTTTGAGCCTATTTGTATAACCCTTCGAGTGGAGAATCATGGGTAAATTCAAGATGGCAGCTATGTGGGGTACCAGAAAAGTGATATTTTCGTCATTTTTCTGCAAAATTCCTGCTTTTCTTCGAGGAAAATTGGGCAAAATATATTTGAGACGCGTCAAGGCGTAACGACGGGCGTTGACGCGAGTCACTACATTTCGATGAATTAGTGTCAATTCCAGGGGATAACTAGACCCATCAAAGCTAGGCGTCTTAAACTACTGTCTAAAAAGGCAAGCATATTCCAAAGACGTGCACAGTCGACGTCCAACTGTCAACATGGGTTATTCATATTCTGAGTGCGCACGCGCGTTCTCCAGACACAACGATATGATGCGATACCAGAAGGAAAAAGATAGGAATGAAGACACCGAGGCATAAGACGCCGATGCAGATGCTGAAAGTATACCAGCTGATTCTGAGAGTCCACCGATTGATACCGAAACAGAGACTGCTGAGAGTCTATCTACTGATACAGACAGCTCGCTTGCTGATAGTCTCAGGGAAACCTGAGTGAGGAAGAGCCCAAGTTTTGGGGATCGTATTGTGGAAGCAGCCATGAATACCCGCGCTGCGGCGATCAGGACAGGACGCCGGACGGGATAACTTGCAACAGACTTACACCCAAATGCGTCCCTGCATCAGAAAAAACAGATATGGCGATCTTTGAACAGCATAGTCTACTGCTGCTTGAAATGAAAGGTGACTCCACGCATAAGTCCATCATGAAGACCAAGCCTCATCTGGAAGAGAACATGTGACTAGCGCCCACCGAGGCCCTGCAAAATGCGATCAAAATGCGCAAACAGCTGTTTCAGGCCATGTTGCCTTTACATTATCCTGAACTGTCCGACGACGATTAGGGAAACGTCTAACGGACAAGAGCGAACATGGTTGAATGTTGACGCAACGGCTTCTGATTTGAAAATAGCAGCCGAGAATACATCTGACGAGCAATAGCAAAACTGACAGGTGCAACATCAAATAGCGGCTTCTGAAGACTTTTGCTACTTCAAGATGCTGTTATTAAAAACAATAAAACCCAGGGCCTACAAAATACTCAGAGCATAAGACAAGATAATATTGTTCACGCTAACTGAAAAATTTCTTTCGCACGTCATATTTCATTTCGGCACTTCAAACTCATTAAACTGCGCCAGGTCCTTTGGCATGAATATGCCATGACAGGACAAAATGCCATAACTACAAGTACGGTACATGCTATGCATCCAAACTCCTACACACAAAAAAAACATCTTGGTCTGGACTGTTGAGGTGCTGAGGGGTTGTAACACATCTGGTGCCTCATGTTTTCCTGTACGGTACCTTCGCTTTTTGTTCATGTTATATATATTCTGATATTTTCACTCAGATTTTGTGATTTATCTTCCGAAGCTATGGTAGGATTGTTCAAACCGCAGCCAGATGTGCTAAGTATGCACGATTGATAAACTATAAAATAAATCAAGTCTGAACTCAGACGACTTGGAATAACCCAGATAGCCGAGTCAATATATTGTATTATACTTGATACAATCGCCATGTAGGATACAGATAGGAATTAAACTATTGATTTTATATCTAAACTGAAGTGGAAGTCCGGACAACAGATGGCATGAGAAACAATCCGTCTCTTTCGTGCTACAGCCTTGCTCCTCTGTAATACTCACTGGCAGTTGGTCTGCACGTTAGAACTACCTCTCTAAAATGGAGGTAAAAAAGGTAATAAGTTTCGATTTCTTCATCATAACACTCCAGGCGACTTAGCTATTATATTGTTACATGTCGTAACTATGGTGGCCGATAAGGGCCACATACCTAGCGATGTCCCTTATCGGCCACCATACGTAACAGTGATTTTACCATGAAAGTGTGCACATATACAGCCTAATTTTTAATGAAGAAAAAGCACGTTGTCTATTATTATGCAAATTAGATGGACGATGATGCCCATAGTTGCCTATGACGGATGTCGATTTTTACCTCCTCTTTCTGTCTGACATGTTCTTGGCGGGGTTCGTTCGCCTGATCCACGTTGACGAATATAAGACTCTCTTAAGCTTTGAGATAACATCAGGTGATCTGCCGGTATTTTCGAAGTATTTCTGGTTACAAAATATACTCCGTTTTCGAAGTATAATAGATATGCAAGTTTCTAATTGCGCGGTTTTATTAAGCGTACCATAAGCGATATCATGAAATGATGGTGGGTCTCTGAACGGCGTATTCCGACAAAAAGTCGGACAACCTGATATTATGAGAAATCCAAGTATCAGATGTTGTTCTTTTGTGTAATGGTGTTTCTGTTATGTAGGGTTAGGGTAAGTCCACGACTTGATTTCGAATGTTCATATGGACACATTGAATGTCGCGACCACACTACCCGAGTACCGGCTTAAGCTTAATTAGACACACGATTCCACGAGCCTGAATTATTATACTTACGCGACAATCAGTTTATGCTCATAAAGATCTTGTGTCACTTACGTCCCTACTCTCCTTATTCCCAAGAGGGTAGGAACGATAGTGACACAAGCTGTATTTGAGCGTATTATCAGTATACAAATTTCTCATATGGACAAGAGTAGTATAGACAGCATAAATCTGATATTGTTTGTGGCGCACTGATTAAAGTGGCGCCCGCGGGGATTCACGAAGCAGTTTTACAATGTTAAGGGATCGGAAGAACCTCAATGTGGTGTTTTAAAACTCGACGTCTTCGGCCGACTTGGTTTCAGACAGAGATTCTGGGGGGAAAACGATTTAGACATGAGAAGATAATACTAAACCATGACAGATGACACATTAGATCTGGACATGTCTGGTGTGTGCCCTATGCAGTGGGGAATGTAGTATAGAAAGGCTAAATTCATTAGTATTGAGGTCGTTTTTTTAGACCGATGACGTCACGTCCGGTCACGTGACTTCCGTTCACGTGCCGTTCGGTCGCTTTGACTTCAGGGTCAAAAGTTACTTCCGGGGATGACGTCAATTTCGGGGATGACGTCACCTCCGATGATGACGTAACTTCCGGGATCGAAACAAAGATCACCGCGTTCTTCCTGTATAATATGGGGTGTTTAATAAAATAAATACATTTTGCGCACTGGTTTTGATCGATAAAATTGTTGAGTAATATTCTAATGCTTGTGAACTTTGACGAAGAAAAAGAACAATGGATTACGATGTTGGGCGGGAGTCGATCCCACAACCCCGAACTTCACAGTGTTTAACGAACTGGCGTCTTACCGACTGAGTGACTCCTACCGGCGCTATTGGTCTCATATTTGGAAATGCTTTCAACGTCACCGGCGCTTCACGACCGCTACATTTTCAGGTTGGTGGGCCTGGCCCAGCTCTCCAGATACGAGGAAGTTATTTTCTCGGACCAGTCCATCGCTTTTCGATTGACTCAGGCGTTCGGCTATTTGCTGCGGCACAAGGAGATAGGCGAAGTCCGGTACTTTCACCCGAGCACTAACATCTGAGCATTTGTCCAGCCGTTTATCACTGGAGACGGTTATGGTTCAAGTAAACCAATTGCATCCCTTGAAATGGGTCCAACGGCAAGGCCCCAACACCCAGTGGATCATAGTGAGGGTCGCCAATGCCACCTTCTTCGTAATCAAGCTGACCGTCCATCCGATCAGTGCCGTCATCCACCTCCCGTACTGGCTCAAGCACAGAGAAGGCATGCTTGCGTAAGTGAGTGGGAGTAACGGACCCTACTAGGACAGGAAATGCCTCGCCATCCATTTGGACAAGCTTTGGAGATGTATTTGAAAGACCAGGAGATGAGAGCCTAGCAATTCTGAGTCGTGCCATTAAGTAAACTCGACGCCATCGAAAGGTCTTCAAGGTCAACATCTTCCTCTATAATCTCAGCCGTGACGTCGACGATGGTCCTCGCTTTGTGATTCACCTGATCCATCGTTCCTCTGAGCGGCATGACACCACCCTCAAACTCAACCTCTATCAAGAAGTTAATCCGGGAGTTTCTCTTGCATTAACAACATGAACAAATAGGCCCAATCCTACCAGCAATGCCATCTGGTGTTCAAAGAATCTTCCAAGTTACATCGTCACGAAAAGATCTGTGAAAATACCGTCAAACGAACGTATCCGGACGACGTGTTCCACAACATACCCACTAAGTTTGAAGAACTGGCGGAGGAAGGAATTGGTGTTCCCACTGAACAACTCTATTTCCCGGTTTGGGCAGTGTATGACTTGAAATCCATCCTTGAACCCATGGAGGTGGCGACCACTAAAACTCAATGACGAGACGTCATATCCCACTGAGTGTGAGCATCCATACGGCTACGAGGCGACTCCCGTCTGTTTGGTATCTACTGACGATTCCCATGACCTGATCTCCCGGATGATGACCTACTTGAAAGCCATGAGTCAAGCCAGTGTCGCGCACCTGATGTTAACCTTCCACCGGTTCTGGCTGAACTGGATCCACGTATTCCGACGTCGGAACCGGAGGATGACACCGGAGAGGAAGAGAACCACGGTATATCCGTTAAACCCCAGAAGCCCTGCGCCCAGAAACTCAAGCTGCGTTTGCTGGAATATTTAAGTGAATTGCCTGTTATCGGACTCAACTCTAGTCGCTACGACCTCAATCTCATCAAGGTCTTTTTTTTTGGCCTAAGCCGGTAACAAAAAAAATCATCACTAAGAATACCAACGACCACGTGACCCTGGTTTGACCTGTCGCTGTAAACAGGTTGCGATAGTATCGCGTCCAAAATTCGGTGTTAAGGTAGTGGCTGGGACCTGCTGTATGTCCACATTTAGGGCCACAATATTGATGTTGAATTGTTTAAAGGCAAAGTGATGTCTGCTGAAACTGGTATACTCAACACAGGCAAGAATAAGTCGCTTGATCAGTTCCCCAATAACACGTTTCTTTGTTGGCGCTCATGTTCTCGGCAGGCACAGAGCAGAGGTGGTTTGCACACGTCGGATAAGGTACTGGGTCGGTTTTTTTCTCCAAGGCTTTGAGGTTCCCAATTGGACGGCTGGCAACGGTTTCACTTTTCGGACATACAGGACTGCGTCTTGAAATATTATCTTATAGTCAGCTGCGTGCCCACCTACGTCCGTGGCCATCAATTGCCAAGGTCGGAGGCACGCTTATCATTCGGGTTTTGATGGGGACCTTGTTCAAGAGGTAACGGTCTTGCGTTCAGACAATCGATGGTATCGACGGAGCTGCCGTTTGCCGGAGGACGCCGCCGTTTGTTCCATCCGATATTGGCATTCTCCGTATCAATGTGCTCGGCCGTCTCGGACGGAGACACCGCTGAACGCATCTCTTAGGCTTTGCACACCACCGGACAGCTTTTCCCGACCGCTTTCACACCGCGCGTCATTAGCGGCAGGAACATTCCGGGTACGTTCCCCAGCCCATGACCTTGTTGGATGTGTGTATCCAAAAGGCGAGTAGGTCACCCGAGTGGTGGGTGTTATAGTCTATATAAATGTGGTTATCGCACTCGTAGGTATCCTCAATATACAAAGCTGAGAGAGCGTGCTTCTCGAAAATAAAGTGTGACCACCACTTTCCCAATTTCGAATGCCAGAGGTTCCGAATAGCCATAGAGTCCATACAAGCCGGCCTGAAGATCCAGCATAGTCTTCCCCTGGAGCCGACAGGGCCCGACACACAGCTCATTCAACGTCTTGCTGGAACGTACTGTGGGTCCAGTCGTCGTACTCCATGTGGATGTGATTCGCAAAGGGGAAGATTTTTATTCCTCCCTGGCTCGAGCTCTTGATGAGAATAAGCAATGACAGGGCCGAAGAGGATTACTTACAAATTACACCGAAGAAATGCAGTGGGGAAAAAATAAATATATTTTTTCCAGAAAGACAGGGTGAACTAGTTATGTCATCCCCGGAAGTGATGTCGTCCCCGGAAGTGATGTCGTCCCCGGAAGTGATGTCGTCCCCGGAAGTTATCGTTGACCCGGACGTCACGTGATCGTAAATCAGAAGACCGGACGTGACGTCATCAGCCTCACGAAAACAGCCTCAATACTAATGAATTTAGCCTTTGTATATTACCGAGGAATGAGAGTGGATAATACCGCTTGATATATGCAATAAAGTATCAATCTATAACCAGCGCCACCCGATTATCGAGCTCTTCGTAACCAAAGCTATCAAGTTATTTTTAAAACAGAAAGTGGCGGTGCTTATCATGTCGCGTTTCAAAACCCCACAACGAGTTCCTTCCTATTACTTAACATTGCAAAACAAACATTCGGCTCAAGCGAAGTCGGCGTGCCACAAACAATACCAGATTTACGTTTTCCCAACTATTGACAATCTATACTTGACTCCCTTCTTAGCTAGCATAACATTAATACCTTATGATATCAATAGATCAAATCAAATCAAATCAAATACTTCATTGCACATGAAGCCCAGAGGGACTAATGGCTTGAACATACAAAAACAGTGAAAATACAAAGAACTAAAACCTACAACACACAAAAACAATATTGTGGCGATGTATACAAAACATCGCTGGAGCACGGTCAACCCTTGTTTTCTACATACGGCTAAAACACATGTCAAGGGCGTCGGAAGCGGTACGGCAAACAAAACACCAAAAAAACAAAAACAAAAACATAGAAAGAAAGAAGGAAACACAAAATAAAAAAGAAAGTTGAAAAAGACTTTGATCGGCCCAGAGCGCCAGTGAAATTGCTCGGGGCTCTGAGCACCGACTTATTGTCTTGGGACAATTTTGATTGTGGAAAGTAACATGGATGCTCATAGCCCCAACCCCCCAATAATTTTTCCGCAAGTACTCTATTCTCCGAGTAATTCCTTGAAAGTAACTATAATGACGGACGGGGTAGAGTGTTTTTCTGACATTTTTTGTTTCTTTTTGCATCCTCTTGTTCATGAAATAATTCAATGTTAGCAGTTATGGTCCGTTATAAAAAAGTACGGGTGCCCTTTGTATTATTGCAGAGGTATAGCTAGCGCCGCTATTTATACTTTTAAATTATAAATTTAGACAGCGCTACTTCTGGAATGGATTTATGAACACCTCATTGTCCATAAGAATTACATCAGTTACGTCTACACAATGTATCTATAGGTTACTTTACTATACATATATTTTCTTATTCAGTATCGCAGAAAACCACCATCGATTGCGTTTTCATGGTAAAAGGATTAGAAATGAACTAAAAAATACACTTCATTGCAAAGTGATTTTATTCGCCAGAAATCGCTCAGAACGCGTCTCCAGCGATCTAGACCCCAGGAGCTTCCGGGGACTAGGCGGCCCCTGGACCCTCGCCTAAAGTGCTATGATAGTATTCCCCCCGCCCCAATCAAGAATTGCTTCCGCCGGCCCTACCTCGTAAGGCCGTACCACTTTGAATTTCCTTCCGACGCCCCTGCATGTATCTATACTTTGCCAAGGCATTTGGGACGATTACGTCAGTTGGCGCCAGCAGGTCAATGACAAACTTCTCGTTAATTTGAGATATTGGCACATGACACTTAATCTCATCAAGCATAATTTTCCGTGATAGCCTGCAGTGGGATGATATTGAAGATAATGGACGATCAGTCAGATTCAAATTAGTTTCACAGATTATTTCAAATTTAAATCGTGGGAAACGGCTCGAAATTATACTTGTAGGCACCCTGAGAGGTGAAGATATGGTGATAGGATCTGGCCTTGATAAGATGCTGGTAAAATTAATCAGCGAAATCAGCTGAAAAAAAAACTAACAGCTATCCAGTCAAAACGTAAAATTAACTCCCTTGGTGCATAGATGGCACTGCGTTGAAACGGAATAGCTATATCCGGGCTAGTAATACTGCAATTATACACTGGTATTATACACAATCTTCAAAACAGAATCAACAGCTAAACACGTTCTAGAGGATTCTCCAGTTGACAGAGTTGTGTAACCCTATAAACCTGTCGGTGATAACACCTGCCATTAGAAGGTTTACAATCTGACACAATCCTCAACGAAAACCCGAGAGGTTGAAGTTCTTGACGCTGAAATTAGTGATTTGGCTTGGGAGTTCAGTACCCGGCATGGAAAGTAATCCCAGCCGAGGTGCTGTGACAAGATACTCATAAATTTTACCAAATTTCTCCTTAAAAGAAAAATTCGGCTCGACCCCCAGGTTGCACAATTACTTACAGGCTTTGTAACTCCAAGTGAGATCTTGAGGCAAGGCGCCCATATACCAAATTTTGAAAGAACCCATTCAGGTTTTCAGAAGTTATTTTCCGGAAACGACAATATAAATTGGCCCTCAGATGGCCCCACCTATAGGCGGATCGGCGTGAAAAACAGACCCTATCGAGATCTTGAGGCAAGATACCGACATACCAAATTAGGAAAGAACCAGTTCACGTTTTCCAAAATTATTGTGCGGGAACAACATTTTAACTTGGCCCACAGGTGGCGCCACCTACGAAAGCATCGGCGTGAAAAACAATCCCAGGCGAGATTTGTGGCAAGGTACCCATGTGCCAAATTTGGAAAGATTCCGTTCAGTTTTTCAGAGGTTATTGTCCGGAAATGAAATCAGACGGACGCACGTCCGGACCGCAATAATATAAAACCCTCTAGCCCTTCGGACGTAGGACAACTAACAAATAAATGTGGAAAATTCGTAGTCTCTGACACAGTGATTATCAAAGAAATCTTTTTAGTCAATCAATAGTAGAGCATGATATGCATCTTTAATACAGGAACAATATGTAGGTTACTGGAAATATCGACATGTTTAAAAAAGAGACCTGTATAGCCCAGAGACGCCCCATTCGGGAGAGTACCTATTATGTGTAGCTTCATGCTAAGTGGGTTCGGTTTTTCGTCTTTTATTGGTCAGTGAGATTGCTTATTGGAAAGTGTGGCATAGAGTGTAATTTCGACATCAGCCAAATACGGCTTCTGCTACGAGGATACTTTGCAGTCCGTCCAAGTGAGTCTAGCTGGACCTTGCATACAACCTCCCCACAGCGGATGTTCCGTTTCACAGGCACACTCCATTATTATAGCCCAGTGAGGTGGCTGCCTTGGATAATGTATATTTGTTCTAGCTGAGGGAACAACCCATATCATTTTACCCCGGGCATTCAATTCCGGCACTGCGTTATTATCTGAATGTAATGGGGCAATATTTCTCACGCTTAGTAACTGCTCCCTTGGGAATGTCCTTTCGAGCTGAGTTTTCAATTTGTCTAATTGGGATCGTCGGAAACTGGACCTTTGTCAATAATGTTGCTGGCAAAAGCTGTAAAGATTTATATATACCCTAGAGTAGTTACACGTTAGGAGAGCATATTGTAAGTATGGACCGAGAAGCGAAATGAAGACCACGAATGGTTGGTCAATGTCGACCATAGTGTACTGGTAAACTTAAAATAACTGTAGGCAAGAATATGGGGCTTGTATAATACAGGCAGTGGCTCTATGGGCTTGAAAGGTGTGAAATGGATAAAACGATAGTGATAATCATGACAGCTAATTGGTTGGTTGCATTGTAGAGTGCACTCTCCCATTGTTGGTGGTCGATCTGTATACACGATGGTCATAATTTGATTTCCCGTTTTAAAAGCTGTCCCAGTCTCTGACGTTTTATCGATATATGTAGACTTTCCATGACTTATTGTAACGTGTTATATCCAAACTCTTACAGGCAAATGGATGACACCATATAATATTTATGTCTGACTTAAGTAAGCCATTGCAATTATCGGAACCTTTCTGTTTAGCTGGCCAATCAAGAAAATGTTTAGATGGAACACTGTCCGGAAACGTCATCAGCAGAGTAAAGGTTACTGACAGAAAAGTCAAGGATCGATTCACATTATAAGAATAACAAAGTACTGATGGCAACACATTTTGCATAATACACGTATGTAGATATTTGCTTCGCATTTAGTCAGGTAACAACTTTGCCCCTGGTTAGGCCATCATCCAGAATCATGGTTCGTCTATCAAACCCTGGGACGGAGTATACAGAACTACATTAAGGAAAATGGGTTTGGCAGACTTATGAGTCAGTTCTTTCACAAATACTACATGCAGAAATTGCAGAAAATTTCAGGTATAATGAAACAGATATTGCATGCTACAGGGTGTGTTATCACGATTTGTCAGCTCGTGCTTCGATCATCTGTGGAGCATGCACTATTTGTGTAATATATGACTCAGCATGGACTATCTGTATAATATATGTCTGGTAGAAGCGTTGTACTATCATTATTATAGAGTCTTCTTCTCAGATACGCCGTTATATGTTCCCGCCAATATTGCACGTGATCACTTACTAATCTAGACTATTCTTTTCCTCTGCATTTTCATCAGTTCAGGCTAATAGCTCAGCAACCACCTCGCTGGGGGTCTAATAATACCCCAGCCACCAGTCAGATTGTTGGACCCGATTCGGGGCCGCGCGCACATCGCCGGAAGTGACATCATATATAGTAAAATAGATGTTTGCCGAACAGTTCGATTACTTTTCAAGTCGGCATAATATCTCTGTTGACCTAGCGTTAAAAAGATTTATCTGGAGATTATTTTCCCTGTTTATCTGGACAGAGCATATGAAAAGTAGTTCGCTCATGTGTAAAACTGAAGGGGTTGTTCGGCCGGATTCAAACTGAACCGTGCGTACGTGGGTTTTCCCCTATACGTCATAGCAACGTAGTAGAGGTCAACTTCCGCTATTGGAGGCAGGGATGATAAATGAGCCTGTGAAATGGAGCATGCGCTGTGGGGAGGATGATAGCTCAGGCCTTATCGCATCCTGACTTCTGTTTTGTGAAAACTGACTCAAAAGAATGACAAGCGTTGCTTGACTAATTCAATATTTTTCGTTTGACTCTTTGAGAACCAAACTCCAAAGCAAGCATGTGTTGACAAAACGAATAAACTCGTATGGGAGATTTGATCGACAATTCGTCTAGTCAAATTGACAGACAATTATCCCTTCATTCGAATGAATATCTGGTGCAATGTATCTGTGTCATACCGCAAAAAAAGAAGAAGAAGAAGAAGAAAAACTCTTGTGACGAGATGTAAGGTCGGATAACCTGAACCATATATGATGGCACTATTGCAATCAGTATCGACAGACTATTCAAGGATCACAGAAGCAAGAATATCGTCCACGTATCGTTACCGTAGCGAGGAATCAACACAATATCGGAGATAATAGCTGCAATTATTGCTGTAGTCTCTGGCGGCAGTTAACTGGCGCCTGTTGATCATTTTGCATTTCAAGACGGTTAAATAATCTGATGAATCAAGGATTTTGCCTCAGTTATCCTGAGATTAAATCATCGTCTTGCTCTTGGGGCTCTCCTACTCTCACTTGAGAAACCATGGTAATAGCTTCAATTATTGCTCTGGTCTCTGACTGTAGTTAACTGTTCATAGATCATTTTGGCATTTTTGGACGGTTACGTAATGAGATTATACAACGATGGCTTTCAAAATTCTTTACAGTAGTTGTTATGAAATTACGTGACAGCTGTAATTATTCCTGAAGTCCCCAAGTGCTTAACGATACTTTTGGGCGTTGCGGGCAGTTGCTTAATTTGCAGGAAATCTGACGTAGCACGCATCTGGAGGATGATGTTCGGTGAACCATCCTCCCTAATGCAGGTCTGTATACTCCGTGCACTACGTACCAGACCCTGCACGCATATTAGCGCAATACAGCTAGCGCTGTTACTCAAACAGTCCGTAGCCAATGAACGGACGGCGTTACAGCGTGCTTCGTGGCATCAGACTACAGTTAATCACTTCCGGGGCAGTGCCCACGACCTACATTGTTTAGAAATTTGAGAGCAGATATTTACGGATTTTATGAGCTGCGACTTTTCAGCATTTCTGATATTTCAACTTGCAGATGTGGCTTCAAGCTGTACTTCCTGGTGTTGATTAGGGCCACTTTGGCAAAAGCATGGTGGATGGAGACATGATCAGTGATGGGTGAGAAGGCTCCCTGTTTACAAATTGAATGACATTCTGCAGCACCAATCAGCTGTCAGTGGCGGGAATTTGAAATTTCCATGGTCAACATCTGTCAAGACTTTCACAGTTAGTGTCCCACAAGGTGAATATTTTCATGCCAAGTGGATTTATGCATCGGTAGTTTTCTGAATTTTTTGTGATTTTTTATGCTAATACATAACAAGTAACAAAATTAATAGTGGGCTGGTGCCTCGTTGTGTTCACAGACAAGCCGAGTTTATAATGTGAATATGCTGCAGAACGGTTTCTTTGATATGATCGAGGGAACGACACCTCGGCGTCGCTCCAGTCAAATAATCACAGCTACATGCAACTGAGTTCAAAGAGGATGAAATATACGACACATTGCCTGGCTTCTAATTTGCTCAAATATGAGTCACGAAGACTATTCGGAGAGTCTATTAATAGACGGCTGGTGAATTCGTCTTCTGCCATGACTCGGCTTCGTTAAACGAACCATGACTAGCGATGAAGAATTGGTCATGTGATTTTTAGGTGATGAATGATGAGTTTTATCCGGAAGTTTGGGCCATGAAATATGCAGGAGATAAACTCAAGGTAATTACATTGTGATCTGAAATACCCGGAGGAACACTTATCAAATATTAATGAATATTATGTTATGTGCAGTTGTTGAATGAATTGTTCATCTCTGCAGCTAATGCGATTGTGACTCCGTACCAGTAATCAATAATTGAAATTATAAGTGGCAAGTTCGCGGAAGACTTGGTGGCGCTGGCGATGCCGGCGTTTGACGACATCGGCGGTGCGGTAACTGTTTCCTGTTGTACGCCATCACAAGCTTTTGGTGAACAAGGGTCACAACCCGAAATGAGCATTGTTTGTTGATCCTTTCACCGTTGGTATATCATCTTATCTCCATCAAATCGCTTGCGAATTTGATTTTACGCGTGTTTGGTGTACCTCAAGGTTCTTGATGGCGGATTTTATTGATAGCTGAGTTTTACACACGTCACTCACATGGTATCACCTTTTCCTCTGGCCTTGTCTCGTTTTGATCAATTTGATGTGCGATACCGGAATCTTTCATTTGTATCATCTTCCAGGTCATACATAATACAGTGAAACCTGTGGTAAGGGTAAGCTCACCAATCGACATTATCTTGGGTCCCAATACTTAAATTTAAGGTATTATGAACCTTGATAATCCAAAACCCAATCTCAGTAAACTCAGATATAATATCGCAGAATATTACATCTGAATTCAGCCCTAAATAAATCCCATGCGAATCTGAAACTACATTTGTTAGCCAATCAGGTGGCTAGCTTGTTGAAATCACGCCCACAGTAATTACACACGGTAGCACGTGGACTAATATATAAACACTACCGGGAAACAATATCCAAATATGGCATCATTTCCAGACAGTACGCATGTAAACCGTCAAGATCAAAGAGTTTATTCCCGCCGAAAAGTCTGGCTTTGTTTGGGGGTAGAACATATCAAAAGATTGTGCCGCGCGAAGATGTTAATTTCCGTTAAGTTTCTACGTCAATCATTGTAAGAGAGAAAATTCAGAAACTGTCGTGATTGGCTTATAATGGGATCTCGCAGAATATCGGCGAACATTTCGCACGAAGTTTTCACAGCGTTACTTCTAGATGGTATTTCCCTGATTTACCATCTTGGGTTACCTAGATTGATCCAGAAAACTGACAAAAAAAATATTAAAAATTTTTGAGATTCATTATTAAGATACATGAGCTGTGTCTTTTTAACACGATGATTAATTACCCTTCGCTATTATTTATCAGTGCCAGTTATGATTTTCTAGTGATAAGTAACGGTATTATTTCTTCATTTTGTGAAAGCCATGTAATGCTCATTAAAAGATCAATGATAATCATTATCGATTCCGATATTTGCTCGCTGTGGCTGCATCACCGATCTGCTATTTTGTAACCCAAAGATCGTTCAGGTGGTCCATCCTTTGTTGCTTTGCTGCTTACTATCATGAAATGTGATCTACCGGAATGATGTTAAAAGGTTTCTCATAAAGTGGATAAACATTGAACGCCAATAGGCTGAGTATTGTTCCCAGTTCCTTATTCGCGATTGTTATATGACTGTGCGTGTTACTTTCTTCATTGGATCATTCGCCGTCACGTGACTGTCACTAATTTCTCATATTAACTCCGAAGCGAGTCCATAATTGTGATATTGACTCGTCGCGACGTATGCGTCTTCTCAGCCAATGAAAATAGTCGTTGGATTGGCCGTCGGTTTACACTTTGGCTGACAGCAGGAACGAGATCATCGGGAGCAAAGCACATGCCTACTATATGCTATATTCTAACTGATTTCACCAATTTAACGAGAAGGAGACGTCAGTGTAATATAATAAAACAATTACAGTCTTTTGATATCGGTCAATATGTGGTTTTGTGGACCTGAGAAAACAATATTCACCTCGGCCTCGGTGAATATTGTTTTTTCAGGTCCACAAAACCACATATTGACCTCATCAAAAGACTGTAATTGTATAACGATGAATTGGGAAATGAAAATACAGTTCCGAATTCCTTATTCGAATAAGGAGTGGGAAATTCGTTTCCAGGGTCCTCATTCGATATGTATACGGTTCCTTACTGGATTGTGTATCGATATGATAACATATATTAACTTATATGATTCTACTTAACCCTACCTGGACTCACAAAGTTTGAGTGTACAGCGACATGTGAGGGGTAGTTTCGCTGCACTTTCTTTCCTGCTGTCTCAATAAATTAATATCCTATCAATGCTGCCCAATCGTATATGTCGCTATGTAGGATCTTACTGATTTCAATTGAATTTGGTATTCAGCTCATGAATACTTAATAGTAAGTCTTATGACATCACGGCCGCATATTAACTACTTTACTTGCAGTCTGTTTTCGTCAAATAAATCGGAGTCGATTTTATTTACACATAATAGAAAAATTAAGGAAAATATCGAATTGAAAATGGATGGTAATAGTGTAAAAAATGTGAACCAAGCAAAATTTTTAGGAATGACCTTCGATAGTTACTTATCATGGTCAAAGCACATTGATACCATTGTATCAAAATGTCAAGGAGTTCTTAATTTAATGAGATGCTCAGCAGGTACCAGATGGGGCGCCGATCGGAAGTCTCTTTTAATGTTATACAAGTTTTTAATTCGATCCAGACTTGATTACGGCTGTGAGGCGTACAATTCTGCCTCCGCCACTATTAAAAGTAAACTTGACGGCATACAGTACCAAGCTCTTCGTATTGCCACGGGAGCTCTCAGGTCTGTCTCATTGCAGGCTTTATTAGTCACCTGTAATGAGCTTCCCCTCCATATAAGAAGAGACATGCAGTCAATAAAATATGCTTTGTCGCTTAAATCAGCTTATAAAAACCCATCGTCTGACCTATTGGACGATAATGACCTTCCTAGCATGAGCCGTATTAAAAGTGCCAACCCTTTCAGCGTTCGTGCACTCCGGCTATTAGAGGATTATGAAATTGATTCTCAACTTTTGCACAAGAAAAATCCTATTTCTTTCCCTCCTTGGCAATTCATTATTCCATCAATTTCAACAGAATTAAAAAATAGAGTTAGAAAAACCGATCCAGTCAAACTAGTTGAACTGTGTGCAACGGATTATATTGAGTCTAATTATTCCGAATATTTACATATTTATACAGATGGATCTAAATGTCCGGACTCTGGATTAACCGGAGCTGCATTTTATGTTCCCGATTTCAAGTACGAGTGTTTTAAACGTCTCTCTAATAATATCTCGGGGAAAAACCACAGAACTAGTGGCTATATTAATGTCGCTAAAATGGATTAGTGAAGTCTCCCCATGTAAATCAGTAATATTCACTGACTCGCTTAGCGGTCTGTTGGCCATGAGAAATTTCTTATTTGCGTGCACTGATTACCTCATTTACGAGATATTATATACCTTGACAACTATGTCGTATTGCAATATCCATGTGCATTTTTCCTGGGTTCCAGGTCACATGGGTATTCAAGGAAACGAGATAGTTGATTAACTGGCCAAAAAAGCACTCCGGTTACCGGATATTTGCACACACGTGGGCATGTCAATATCGGAAATGATGAGTGTGGTTAAAAAACGATCAATAATGATATGGCAATCGGAATGGGAACTGTCAAATAAGAGCAGGTTCCTCTATAGTGTCCAACCCTCTGTTTCCAACTGTAAAGAATATCTGATTACATCTAGGGAAAACCAGGTGGTGTTATGTAGAGTTCGAAATGGTCACATCCTCACAAATGAATTTCTTCATACACTGGGAAGCCATCCGACAGGGCTGTGTGACGTCAGTAGTGTATATACAGCAGTTAAAGTTACATTTCACCCGGATGTAACTATGACGTCACAACTGGTTGGTTTTGTAACGAGGCTTTTGATTGGTTGAATTGTAAGTGTGAGGTTGAATTTGATTGGTTGATGTAGTAGTGGTATAAGAGCAACTAAAATAGCATTTCCCCCGGATGTAACTATGACGTCACAACTGGCTGGTTTGTAACGAGGCTTTTGATTGGTTGAATTGTAAGTGTGAGGGTGAATTTGATTGGTTGAGGTGTCGTCCCTGTTGTAAAGCAAGATGGTGGGTGTCGGCCCTGTTGTAAAGCAAGATGGCGGCTGGTTCGGTCATGTTCGGGCGTGTTCGGGCATGTTCGGGTTGTCGGATCGAAAAAAAAAAGTTCCGGCAAAAAAAAAAAAAAAAATGTATTCATGCGCGGTGATGCGGTTTGGCCGTGGTTTTGGCGGTGATTCGGTCTCGGGAAAAAGCTTCCGCGGAGAAAAGTAGTCCCTAGATAAAATGGTCCGATGGGGTCGAGTGAGGTATCAAAGTGAAGCTTAGGTGAAGGGGCATCTAATGGGTTGGGTGTGGGGTTGACATATCGGCCTTCTGCGCATGCGCGGCGGCCGAAGGGTATGAAAATAGCCTTTTTGGAGCTATGGGAGTCCCTAGTTGACCGATGGGGTCGAGTGAGGTATCGATGTGAAGCATTCATGAAGGGTCATCTGATGGGCTGGGCGCGGGGTTGAACTATCGGCATTCTGCGCATGCGCGGAGGCCCAAGTGTATGGAAATAGACGTTTTGGTAGGTAGGGAAGCCCCTAATGGACCAATGGGGTCGAGTGAGGTATCGATGTGAAGCATTCGTGAAGGGGCATCTGATGGGCTGGGTGTGGGGTTGAAATATCGGCATTCTGCGCATGCGCGGTGGCCCAAGGGTATTGAAATAGCGGTTTTGGAGCTAGGGGAGTCCCTAATGGGCCAATGGAGTCGTAGGAGGTATCAAAGTGAAGCATTCGTGAAGGGGCATCTGATGGACTGGGCGTGGGGTTGAAATATCGGCATTCTGCGCATGCGCGGTGACCCAAGGGTATGGAAATAGACGTTTTGGAGCTAGGGGAACCCGTAATGGTCCAATGGGGTCGAGTGAGGTATCAAAGTGAAGCATTCGTGAAGGGGCATCTGATGGGCTGGATATGGGGTTGAACTATCGGCATTCTGCGCATGCGCGGTGGCCCAAGGGTATGAAAATAGCCGTGTTGAGAGCTAGGGGAGTCCCTAATGGGCCAATGGGGTCGAGTGAGGTATCAGAGTGAAGCTTATGTGAAGGGGCATCTGATGGACTGGGTGTGGGGGTTGAACTATCGGCATTCTGCGCATGCGCGGTGACCCAAGGGTATGGAAATAGACGTTTTGGAGCTAGGGGAGCCCCTAATGGACCAATGGGGTCGAGTGAGGTATCTAAGTGAAGCATTCGTGAAGGGGCATCTGATGGGTTGGGTGTGCGGTAGGAATATCATTCTGCGCATGCGCAGATGCAATACGGAGGTCTCGTCCAATCAGAAGCGAGTATTTCAAACCCGTCCCAGAGCTCTCGTCCAATCAGAAGCGAGTATTTTGACCCGGTGCATTATGGGACATATCCAAGATGGCGGCACGTATGTTCAAGATGGCGGCACATCCGGTGTCGAAAACTAGCCATTTTGTCGGATGTGGTCACTTAGTGTCGAAAACTGGACCCTGTATGACGTCACTTCCGGGTTTTTCACTAAAAACTACCTCCAAACATAGAAGAGTTCCTAATGTTTCCTCTTAGACGTCCGTATGTTCAATCGCCGGTGTGTTTTCCCGCCCCGCCCCAGCGCCCCGCAGCGCGAGCGCGCGCGCGCGCGTCATCCCGCGTCATCCCCGGCAGTGCGCGCGCGCGCGGACGCGGGTCAAAAGGTCAAAGGGTCACCTCCAGGTCAGACGGTCCAATGTCCAATGGGACAATGTTGCGGCATCGCTATAGTCAGAGCTTGAGCACAAAAAGGGGATTCTACATGAACCTGGGAAAGATGGGCAGTTCCATGTGGACCAATCAGCGGTCGAGAAAAAGCCAATCAGCGGTCGAGAAAAAGAACCAATCAGCGATCGAACAATCAGCCCATCGAATTGGGGTATTCACGGTGTGCTTTCGCTGACGTCCGCGCCTACATCTGGGTTCTTGCACACCCGGGTAATGTTTTTCTGGACATGGATGGGTTACCTTTGGCTCCATTCTAGGCCACTGATTGGCTAATACGGTGTTCAAAGTCACTTTCATGCATTATGCTCATAGAACTTATAGTCATAATCTATACGTGTTGGACGAGTCTCTTCACTCACCGTATACACGTACCTCAATGAAATGCCCGCTCCAAACCTAGACCAAAGACACGTACTTGGTCTGTAGGCTGATTTCATTGGCTCTCTATTTTTACTATAGTGCTCTTGCATTCTAACCTTGATGGGTTACCTAGAACTTATAGTCATCAACATAATCTATACGTGTTGGACGAGTCGTTTCACTCACCGTATACACGTACCTCAATGAAATGCCCGCTCCAAACCTAGACCAAAGACACGTACTTGGTCTGTAGGCTGATTTCATTGGCTCTCTATTTTTTACTATAGTGCTCTTGCATTCTAAACTTGATGGGTTACATTTTGGTCCCATCATACACCACTGATTTCAGTTTGACTGAATCTCCACATTGGGCATTGATGCATTAGGAATAAAACACACAAGACAGGGTTTTTTGGTGAGATCTCTTTTTTTTTTTTTATTCACTGAACAACAACAACGTGAGAACAACCACGTGAAAACTCAAGCCCAGAACAAGGGGCTTGTAATTAACTGAAGCCCAGAACAAGGGGCTTGTCATTAACTGAAGCCCAGAACAAGGGGCTTGTACATTGAAGCCCAGAACAAGGGCTTGTCATTAACTTAAGCCCAGAACGGGGCTTGTACATTGAAATGATGGGCGGCCCAGTCATAGACGAGTACATCGCGGTCCTCGGCCTGGGGGTACTCGTCAAACATCTGTACGATAGTAGATAAGGGTCTTCCCCGGCATCGATGGTACAGGTAAAACAAGCAATATTGTCCGCACACGCCACTGGTCAGGCTTCGCAACGTTTGACTGTTCCAACACCACGTCTCTGTGCCTTGATCCATGAAGTCTGTTAAATCGGGATGGAGGGGTGGCAGGCCGTAAGGGTCAAAGTATTCCCCCTGCTGTTCTGTCAAGTACACGGCCACCCAATGTTCACCGGGCCGATCCATCGGGTCCGTGTTGAGGACGTAAGCAGCAGGATACATACGGTCTAATAGGAACACATCTCGGGCGAACACCCCTTGAAAGACCATACGTGTCTCTGGGTCATTCTCCAGCACGGTGGTTATCTGGTCTGTATCCATGTTAGGTGGAGAAGTCACACAGGACGTTGCGCGCCTTGTCCACTTGAATGGTGTTGTCAAACTCGGCGTAGCAGATCACATTGACGGTGGTCGCCAGGGCTCGTGCAAAGTGGATTTCCAACCGTAAATTGCCTTGCTTGGTCAGGGCCAGCTGATGGTCGTTCTCTAAGGTGGGGGTCAGATCGAAACAGAACAACGTGTATCCGTTCGCGTAGTCCTCCCGACTGATCATATTTCCTTCGTCCTGGTTTATTTGACCGGTGGCTGTAAACAGGCTCTGATAGGCTCGAATGAAATTCCTCCGCCCAAAGTTCGGTGTTAAGGCCGTGGCTGGCACCTGTTGTCCATCCACATGCAGGGCCACAAAATTGATGCCGAAATGAGCCTCTGGGTAGGCTCCGCTGAAACTGGTATTTTCCACACAGGCCAGGATCAATCGCTTGGGTAGTTCCCCCAGGAACAGGTTTTCTTTGTTGGCGCCCATATTTCCAGCAGGCACAGAGAACACTTTGGTTTGTACACGTCGGATAGGGTACTGGGCTGGTTTTGTTTCCAAGGCTTCCATGTGTCCCAATTGAACAGCTGGATTCAGTTTCACTTTTCGGACATACAGGACTGCGTCTTGGATGACAATCTTATAGTCCGCTGCATGCCCCTCTACGTTAGCGGCCATTAAGGCGAAGGTCGGAGGCGCCCGTATCATTCGGATTTTGATGGGGATCTTGTTCAAGAGGTACCGGTCTTGCATGAACATGTCTGCGTCGTGCAGTCGACCCATGAGATCCACCGAGGCACTGTTCGCAGTGAAAGCCTTCCGTTTGTTATATCCCCCATTGTCCACCGTGTCCATGTGCTCGGGCGTGTCCTTGTAGAATAAAGCGGTTGACAGCTGAGATTGTTTAGCCTCTCGGCCATACAACAACAGTGTCTCGATGTAGGCTCGTGTTGGTGGAGTCACTGATGAGTTTGTCGCTGAGAAAAATATCCACCTGCTGAAACATCGAGTGCAGCCAGAGATTCGTCGGGCCCACCGTTGCAGCTTGGACGATTCTGGTGCCATCCCCACTGACCACCTTGGCTTTCACATACAAGTATGTATGGGCTAAATCCACATAGGCCGTATCCGCATTACTGATGGTGAACTCGATGGGCCCGGTTTCGCTGATGCTGGAGAGCGGGAGATGCTCCACCCATAATCCTTGTTCGACACTGGTTTGTGTGGGCGGCACGGTCCACAAATCAAATTCACTGTTGGTGGAGGGGCAGGACTCGGCGTGGATTAAGGACATGTTTTAAGAAAAGATATCCTTTGTCTTCTTCGATGTGCGTCGTCGCTGGATCGGTCGTCGACTGGTGCTTGGTCTCGGTGGGGCAGCTCTTTTATTCCCAACGGTGCGTTGTGCTTTGGCCACCAAGACGCCTCCCGCTTCTTTGGCCCGCCGTTTCAAGGATTCTTTGGGTGCCGTACCCCCAAGACATCACCGGCCACTTGCAGTCCACTGCGTACCGCTTGTTTGCCCATTGCTTTCACCCCACGCGTCACCAAGGGCAGGAACGTTTTCACAATGCTGCCGAGTATGTTCCCCAGTCCATGTCCTCGTTGCATGCGTGCACCGCTAAAGACCGGAAAGCCACCCCCCGCCTGTTGGGCATAATAGTCGGCATAGCTGCGTGCATCGCACTCGTAAGGTACTTTCATTATGCAAAGTGGGGAGCTCGTGCTTGTCGAAAATGAAGTGTCAGCACCACTTTTCCTCGTTCGAATGCCACCGCTCGTCCCGTGTCATCTCTTATATCCACCGTGATCGTGTTGATATCGGTATGTCGTACGGGCAGGTACATTATATGGGTGAAACTGTGGGTGACTTGATCGCCATACGTCTTTTTAATGGGGACCACCCGTAACAGAGGTGTGTTGATATCGCCCACGATGTGGTTGTCCACCACGTCCGAGCAGACGTAGAGTCCGTACATACCCGACTTCATATCCATCGGCATCTCGCCATGGTGTTGGGAGGGACCAGCGAACGTCTGTAGATCGAAACCCAGCATTTGCTGTAGTGTAGGACTGAGTTTCACATTCACGGTATCGGTGATGGTAAGCTGTGCCTTGTCGTTGTGTACGTTGACATCGAAGAACACGTTTTTCTTGAAGCGCAAGGCTATCAGGCGTGTTGCACTATCCGTCACCCCCCGCAGCGCCTTATCATGCATCAGTCTTGACAGCCCACCCATGAACTCTTTGGGGGTATCGTATTGGCCTTCGGGCAGGGTGAGTCGGGTGTTTTTGCCTTCGTAGGTCACCTCGTACCACACTTCATTGGTTCGCACGTTGTACCACGAGTAAGGGTATTGGATATCCACGAGGGCACATTCCCACCGGCCAGGTAAATGTAACGGTTGCGGTAACTGGGTGACGTACTTGGCCACGGTGTTGTCAGGAAACACATCCAGCGAACTGTTACTGGGTAGGGTCAGGTAAAACATGGCGACTGAGCTGTCCCGCTGCTGCTGTTGGTTTTAATAGGTCTTCCAGGCCTTGGGCGGTTGTGTGCGGCGTCGTGTTCGTCGCGTTGACTTGCTACGTGTCACGGCTCTGGAGATGTGGGTGTCCTGATCGAGGGTGGTTTTATAAAGGTCTGAAAAGAAGGTGCCCGTTGTGATGGTGGTGGAGTTTTGGGGGGTGACTCCGGTTCCCAGTCGGCTTCCCAAGAAGGTTGTGGTGAGAGTCGTGGTGCACGACTCGGCGATTGCTGGGTTTGCTGCATAAAGGCCCAGCGGTCGGGGTTCCCCACCAATTCCTGTGGTACATGCATGTCTTTCAAGCCTTGAGCGAAGACCTCCC
>JAVTVY010050928.1:0-27899 GCA_036873755.1 Hanleya hanleyi
TCCCTTAATGATTTACTTCAATCATCAATGGGTCGAAAGGCAGTTGAATCCGTGGATACCTGTAACACCGCTAGTCAAACAATGCCTCCAATGGTGGCTTGATCCACTCAACGTTATGCCAGGTGTGTCCCTACTTCCGTTTCGTCCGTCACATCACCTGTTCACGGACGCATCTATGGAAGGATGGGGAGCCCACCTCGAGTCCAGGTCGACATCCGGGTTATGGACAATCGAGGAGCGCTCGTACCATATAAACGTGTTGGAGTTTATGGCAGTGACACATGCCATCCGCACGTGGGTGAGCGTATTGACCGACAAGAACCTGCTAGTTGCGACGGACAACACATCAGTCGTGTCCTATATCAACAAGCAGGGGGGGACGAGATCTCCGCAATTACAAAGCCAAGCGGAAATCTTTTTCGGTCTGTGTTGGGACAACAACATATCGGTGTTGGCCAGGCACATCCCGGGGGTACTGAACGTCTTAGCGGATTCGCTTTCTCGACGGAATCAGATAATTCCCACGGAGTGGCAACTTCACCCAGATATACTAAAACAAATAGCTCATGTCTGGGAGATGCCACACATAGATCTGTTCGCCACTCGGCGCAACAATCTACTGCCCCTGTTCATGTCGCCGGTTCCGGATCCGTCGGCATATGCAGTGGACGCACTATCGCAGGACTGGTCAAGGATGGTAGCATATGCGTTCCCTCCTCCAGCTATCCTAGCGAAGGTACTTCAGAAGATCCGCGAACACATGTGTGTCGTTTACCTGATTGTTCCGTGGTGGCCAGCAAGGCCGTGGTTCCCGGAATTATTGGATCTTCTGGTAGATGTACCAAGACAGCTTCCGGTATGGCACAATCTACTGCGCCAGCCCGGAACGTCGACATTCCACAGCCAACCAGGACTGTTCCACTACCACGTGTGCAAGTGCTCAAGCAGCACTTCGCTCAGGCGGGATTTTCAGCGGAGGTTGGGCGCCGAATGCACAATCTATTCGACCGTCCTCTTCCGCTGTATACAACTCAAAGTGGGCAATCTTCGATCTTTGGTGTGGAGAGAGGGATATTAATCCATCCTGCGCTACTATCCCTGAGATAGCAGAGTTTCTATTGTACCTGTTCAGGGATAGGGGCCTGGTGCCTGCTACGGTAGAAGGTTATAGAGCGGCCATTGCTCAACCTATTCTACTGGGTACTGGGATTAATCCCTCGACTGATCCAAACTTATCTGCACTAATCAAGTCATACAAGGTAACTGGTCAGTCGGCTATTCCGAAATTACCTAAGTGGGACTTAGCCTTAGTACTTCGGCAATTGGGAAAGCCACCTTTCGAGCCAATAGAAGCTATTGAGCTAAAATATTTATCATACAAAACTTCGTTTTTGTTGGCTCTTGCTTCAGCAGCTAGGGTGTCAGAGCTGCATGCGCTCGATAGAAGGAACATCAGACACTCTAGGAACTGGAGCAAGGTAGTTCTCACAACGGTTCCTGAGTTTGTGGCCAAGAATCAAGCCCTCTACGATTCCATATCTCGAGAGTTCACAATTTCAGCCTTATCTGATTTCCTTTCGTCCGGTCTTGAATCAGACATGTTAATGTGTCCGGTTCGGGCTCTTGCGTGTTACCTGAATCGTACAGAGGAGATCAGAGCGGGAAGGAGGCGTTTGTTTATCCCTTTCGATCCCAAAGCCAAACAAGAAATAAGTAAAAACACTATCTCGAGGTGGCTCAAAAATACGATTCGGCTAGCGTACTCCACGGCTACTGATAGGCAAGCCGCGCTTGTAAACGTTTCGGGTCACGAGATTAGGGCATTAGCGGCATCATGGCCTCTATGGACCAACAGATCGGTGACTGACATTATGAGGGCGTGCTACTGGAGGTCAAACACGACATTTGCCTCCTGCTATCTCCGGGACATGACGTTGGCTGGCATGTAACGACCTCTATTCTATCGGCCCACTTGTGACCGCACAGCGGGTGTCAGGGGGACCGAGGCCAGCAATATAGCTACAAAAGTCCGGGCGTACAGTTGTAACCCTGCTTGCGGGTGAGTGCATTTTTTTCTCTCGGCCCCTTTCGAAAAAAAGGGGGGGGCGTATATTGCATCTCAGCCTTGAAGTCAGAGTAGCAACAGAGGTTCCCTGTGTACCATAGGCATACAGGTTATTACTGTTGTATGATTTCATGGATCCTCTGTGAGGTAGAAGATCTATGATTTCTACTTTGAACTAGTCACTATGTATGGCATTCATCACTACCACGGATTGTATCAGTTTGCCCACCTACCTTACGGTGGCATTCTATGCAAAGAGTGGAAGTGAGGTAAGTTTTCAGCGCAAATAACAAAAAAAATTTACAAGTAAATTTTCTGTTATTAAGCTAAAACTTACCTCACTTCCAGTGATGCCCACCCAACCTCCCCGCTATGATACATCCAGACCATGTATCGCAGTGGAACAAGAAGGAAGTAGAATTGTGGGTAGCTATGCAATCAGGTGACTAGCAGGGGAGATAACTGTGTCATTTAAATTCTTACTGTGATATTTCCTGTAGACAAGAAATGCAAAGAGTGGAAGTGAGGTAAGTTTTAGCTTAATAACAGAAAATTTACTTGTAAAATTTTTTTTTTTTGAAGTTACATGACTGGTAAAGCATGGTGAATATTCCCCCGACGACTGAAACTGCCAACGACGACTGGCAAAGTTTATTTTCATATTTTTACGAGTCTTGATCCCCAAAGTTTGTCGAACAAGTTTCAAAATGTCGGCAGCAAGCTGCGTTAGTAAGCGACGAGCCAATCGGTATGCGTAATTTTGCCCACGTGACCTCTAGCAGCCAACAGATTTGAGATGAACGTAGACAGTGGCTGGAAGGATGGAATGACATCAATTTATAATCCAATCGTATCCTCCGTTTTATTTTGCCATCCATTCCAGGTTATTTCCTGTATTGAAAGGTGAAAGGTCGCGCTTTCCAATGAGAGGTCAAACATGAAAATTGGCAGAGTAAAACTCGAGAAAAACGCTGTCAAATGCGGTCGAAAAAGGACGATTTCTCCGTTGGATTTTGACGTTTTTAGGTCGAGAAAGCCGGGGAAAGCGCATTCTCTCGCAGTAAAACCTAATTTTGTATGCTACTTTATTTATTTTGCAATAAAACTAGAGCAAATAACACTGGAGTGTGTATTGTGGAGACAGGTTTCTTATGTTTTTCTGCAAATCTCCGACGCAAACGCAATTTCTAGCATTCCAAAGACAACATATACAAATTTTAACAGTTCTCATGGAATTGATCGTCAGCAGATCACTTTTGTCAGGGGAGATAATCGGCGAAAGGGTTAAGAGGGGCACTGCCCAAGTCAGAATCACCAGTGATTTTCATCAAAAATCACCAGAAATTTTCATCAAAGGTAGGTCAGCTCAGAACTTGTTGGTAACAGTCTCCTAATGCGCCTTCATTCCAAAAAGAAATAACGATCACCGATTTAATTTTACAATTTTTACCCCTCGGGCAGATTCTGCCCGAGCGGTATTGTCGTTGCCTCCGTCGTCTGTCCGTCTGTCCGTCCGTCTGTCCGTCCGTCTGTCCGTCCGTCCGTCTGTCCATCATATCCTTGTAAACACATTATCTCAAAAAGTCCTTCACTTACAACAATGAAACTTCATACAGTTGTTTAATACAGCCAGTACCAGAAGCCTATTGAAAGTCGGTGCCATTGGATGTGTTTTTCAGGAGTTATGCCCCTTTATACATGTCTGGCTGTTTTTATCCTTGTAAACACATTATCTCAAAAAGTCCTTCACTCACAACAATGAAACTTCATACAGTTGTTTAATGCAGCTAGTACCAGAAGCCTATTCAAAGTCGGTGTAATCGGATGTGTTTTTCAGGAGTTATGCCCCTTTATACATGTCTGTTGGTCCATATCCTTGTAAACACATTATCTCAAAAAGTCCTTCACTCACAACAATGAAACTTCATACAGTTGTTTAATACAACCAGTACCAGAAGCCTATTGAAAGTCGGTGCCATTGGATGTGTTTTTCAGGAGTTATGCCCCTTTATACATGTCTGTCTGTTTTTATCCTTGTAAACACATTATCTCAAAAAGTCCTTCACTCACAACAATGAAACTTCATACAGTTGTTTAATACAGCCAGTACCAGAAGCCTATTGAAAGTCGGTGTAATCGGATGTGTTTTTCAGGAGTTCTGCCCCTTTATACATGTCTGTTGGTCCATATCCTTGTAAACACATTATCTCAAAAAGTCCTTCACTCACAACAATGAAACTTCATACAGTTGTTTAATACAGCCAGTACCAGAAGCCTATTGAAAGTCGGTGCCATGGGATGTGTTTTTCAGGAGTTCACACAAACCTGTGTGGATTGCTGTGAATAGACAGTAATCGTTCGACTACATCTACTATAGGTAATCACTGCTCTATTGCTATATTGTTTTGTCTGTCTACGATCTATATCATACAGGTAAAATTATGCCCACCCCAAATATGTGAGTTGTTGGCATCAGAAACATTATTTCCACAATTGCTCTGGGCCCGGCCCGAGGGGTCCCGATGGCGACAGCCACATGTTTAACTAAAGGAAACAGATTGAATAATAAAAAGTTCAGTAGATTTCAGGCTTTACGTGTGAAAATACATTTACATCTCTTTAATGGTTTTCAGTGCCCTTGTCCAGGACCAAAAGAACTTTTTGAATCGCATTATTTTCCCAACAATAAAACAAATTATTATATATATAGTCCTATAGTAGAAAGGTAGCATTTATGTACTTTACGGTAATTCAACTCGAGACCAACACCTTCTCGGCACAAGATAATAATGATTCTATATCATTCCCCTGAGCGTGACTGGTACAAAGACGAATAAATAGCATCTCTACATCACGTTGTCATCTAGATATATGAGACAACACATTTTGTGTATCAGCAATCTGATGAATGTAGAATTTGAGGATTGTACTTTGCATCTTAAATACAGCCTCTTAATACTGTAAAACATATCTGTTTAATTTCGTTTCCCATAATGTAGCAGTTACTAGTAATCAAAACACGTGTGTATATAGCAAAAGTGTGTGTCTCCAGTTAACGGCAGCTGTTCAAATGTCCCCTGGAACGGTAATAAATTAATAAAGACGTCAACATGTGAACTCATAGAATCTGCACTGTCCAATGGTTTAATGTAATACCGGTACCATCCGTTGTGATATTTTTTTAACTCCCAGACAGATCTGTTTATTTTTGTCTCCCCTGCTCTGACCTCTAAGAACAATATTAACTGCATTCTCGAATCCCAAGCCTATCAGACTGTTTGGGGGTGACCCAGCTACACTGCTGTGACCTCTAGCTCTCAAAACAATTACGGATGGCATATCCCATCAGGTTTTGTACTGTGTTATATATACAGTGAAACATACAGCCAAGGGTTCCCAATGGGCATGACAGTGCACTCGTTGAGCCATCAATAAATAATAAGAAAAAATAATTATAAAATCAAATTTTCATCAGAATTCGGTCAGCTCAGAACTTGCTGGTAACAATGCCCTTAATGCACGTTCATGCCAAAAATCAAACTTCTAATATCAACAGTTCTCCTTATTTTGCCGACGAAAGGATTCGGACGGACTGACTGATTGACTGACTCATTACCGGACAATTTGCGATCTGTAGCCTACTTCGTAGGAATAAAAAAGGAGGTTATAAATTATAGAGATTTAGCTTTAATATTTCTGAATGCGACATCTCATAAACCATGGTGCTAAATCCTCCAGTCTTAGAATTGATGCTGGACCACTGATCTTCCATATATATATATGTGTGATACATGTATAACTCATTTTAACCTGAAATGCTCTTTCTGTCTGAACAGAGGGAAACTACCTTTTATATATGATTCAGGTCTGGATACAAAGGAAATGGTTCTATTGTTCCTTTCATAGCATTATCGGAACTGTAGTTTTGGTTCGACAACTTGATGAATTTGATACACATTTGAAGTATTTTGTATTTCCGTCGATTCCCTGGGCATTCTGGACCAGGCATCAAAAATATTTACAATGTTTGGCAGATCAATTTGGTAACATGTGAATTCCATGTGTGTGGACAAACCAAGTCTGTGAGTTGAGGTTCAGTCTACACTGCTCTTTCCAGAAAACTGTTAGCGTACAGGCCTTCAAATTTGACCCAAATCATGGTGTTGAACACCATGTCCAAAATAAAGATGTGCCCACAATATTGAGAAAAAATAATTTAGACAAAAATAATTACATTTCTAAGAATTTTTTTTTTTTTGGAGCTATTTTTCTGTTGAGAATGTTCAGTGATATGTACTCATTGTTTCTCAATGCCCGAAGAGCTAAAGGGGGACTAGTATTGGGTCTGTTCATGCGAATTCGTTTCCAAAAAAATTGTTCCTGAAAAACTGAACGAATTCTGCTCAAAATTGGTAATTGGGTACCTTGCCTCACGGTCTCGATTGTTACTGTTTTTCATGCCGATCTGCCTCTGGATGGCACCACTCGGGGGTCAAGTTAAAATTTCATTTCCGGACAATAACTTCTGAAAACCTGAGCAGATTTTTTCCAAATTGGTATGTGGATATCTTACATGTACCTCAAGATCTCGCTTGCATGGTTCTGCCCAGAAATTTTTGAGTGCTGGGTAATTCTGTCAAAATATGTGTTAATTTGGCCAAATTTGTTTGAGCTGTATGCTTAGCATCGGAGTGCTGGGCATTCCTCCAGCAATAACCCAACATGGGCAGAACCCTGCACTTAGGCTTGTTTTCATGCCGATCCACCTGTAGGTGGTGCCACTCGTGGCCAAGTAAAAATTTTCTTTCAGGACATTTCATGTGTGGGTGTTTGCTTTTCATTCCCAGACTGAATGTTACGCTTTCAAACAAAATCTCTATTTTCAATCGCTCGGATTTACATTTATTAAGCGTCATATTTGAGTCAAATTCTTCCTTATTTGCCAGAATTCAAGAACTTAATTTGAGAAATTAGCCTATACTTTCGACATGCAAGTCAAGACATCTCGTGAGAGCTGAAACCGGAAATGTTCATTTGCGATACCTTAAACATTGCATTAATGGACACCAGCAAAGTCTCTATTTGGGCTCGATCGTTTTCCTGCTTGAAAAAAAGTTGCTGTGTCGAATAGAGGTTGTATCCATATTAGGGGGATCAAAAGCCCTGAATTGACGCAGACTCTTTGAATATGAATGATCAATGATATGACCTATTTGGACCACAATTGGATGCAAAGAAATAATTAAGGTACTCGTATAATATACAACATATTAATCTTGTGATGGAATTCTCAGAACCCTGTCTTTGGTGGAATTAGTATGGATTTAGTAATTTGGAGATCCAAGGCATCATGGCCGTGCCAGGCGTCTAAATTATTTATCGGGCACCATCAGCCTCATCATGGCAGTAAATAGAGAACATGCTTCCAATTGGCATCACACGGTGGATTGTATAAATTGAAGCTAGACCGTATTATACAAATACTTACACATATACTGATTAGTCAGACAGAGATGTATGAGGTGACAGAAACATGATTAACTCTGTGCTGCTTGCTGTACTGCTCAATTTTCTGAGTCTTGTATTTGAATGTATGCATGTAGGAGGGTTCTGTTACTGGACAGAATTTTCAGAAGTAATATTATTGCATGTGGCTTGATTGAAACCTGACTAAATATATATATTTTTACAAAGCCAAAACCATATTAAATTTGATTATGTAAAATATCTGCACATCTTTGGATAAAATTTAGATATTGGACAAGAAAGAAAAATAAACAACCAACCAAATTAACATATATGTCCCAGCAGAATGGAGGTTTCCACAATTTTTTTTTATCAAAATTTGTCAATTCTAAACAACGATGGGACTAAAAGACATGTGCATCATCCCATGTAGACAAATACATTTGTGCGACAGTGTCTTTCCACAGTATTCACAATCATGTCTGCTTAACTTTCTTTCGAAGTCAGAAAATGGCTGCCAAAATCACCAAGTTAATGAAAGCGAGGCAGATCTACCAGGCCAGCCAATCACCTTTCAGCTTTAAACCGGTTCATTTGACCTTGGCCTCGTTTAAAAAAAAAAAAAAAAAAAAAAAAGTGGTCCAAAATCATACATTAAATCTTCATTAATACAATGAGATTAGACCTGTCAAAATTTATTAAATTTATTTTGTCCTCAGAATTTGGGTGTGATTGAACTATCAGAGGACTACTATACTGACCATACAAGCAACCCTCAGTATGGACCATACAAGCAACCCTCAGTATGGACCATACAAGCAACCCTCAGTATGGACCATACAAGCAACCCTCAGTATGGACCATACAAGCAACCCTCAGTATGGACCATACAAGCAACCCTCAGTATGGACCATACAAGCAACCCTCAGTATGGACCATACAAGCAACCCTCAGTATGGACCATACAAGCAACCCTCAGTATGGACCATACAAGCAACCCTCAGTATGGACCATACAAGCAACCCTCAGTATGAGTATGCCATGTTCAAGAAATTTAATGAATTATAAATTTCTTTTAAAGTCTGAATTACTTTGATAATCTTAATCAAGATGTGTTGGACACTGAGTGACAAGTATTCCATGCAACCTGCTGATAAGCAATGAATTATTGAGAGCCATAATTAAGGTTTTTAATTAAATTTGATGCAGCTGAAGGATGGCCGGAAATCATGAGCATGAATATCTATAATGAGGAATATCAGGACTCACAATCTGACACGAAAACCTGTCAGCACTCATGAAAAATGAATAGCGGAATTCCGACAGATTTTAGTGGAGCTATTGTATAAAAACGATAACTTTGGTTCTCATGGGTATTCTATCTTCATACACTAGTCCACTTCTCCGTTCACACTTTGTATTAGCCTTGAAATATCAGACCACAGAAAGCATTCAGATCCGAGGTGTAAATTTCATCTACAAAGCAGAGATGAGCCCATCAGAACCTACTCATCGATTGTGTGTAGGGTGACTTTCTCTCAGTAGTTATGTCAGTCCTCCTTATATGGAGGTAGGTGCATGTGGCCAGATACATAGGACAGCCAATCAATAGCCCACTCATTTCGAAATTCAAATGGATCTAAGGCCAGTGACTTTTCCTGTCTTCAATTCTTTTGAACAGAGCCAGTGAGCTGACATATCAAGGCCAAATCAAAGTGTCGACAGAGAAATCACCTTGTGTATGAAAATGGGCTGTCCAATTCATTGTTGGGATCAGTCTGGATTACTATAAAATCTGCCGTAAAAAGCAAAGTCTGTATGTGAATGCGTTATAGGAGGCTTATAGTATATCCTTGGCAGGAATGTGCTAAACAGAATGGTAATGGCAATATTGGGATGTATATGTAGTTAAACATTTGGAGGAGTTGTGGCAGAGTATTTCCCACGAGATCATTTATGGTAAATCTCTAATGGGGAATATGTCAAATAGAACATCCATGTCTGGATTACATAAAATTAGACCATTTATGGTAAATCCCTAATGGGGAATGTGTTAAATAGAACATTAACAGTATATCCATTTCTGGATTACATAGAATTAGACCATTTATGGTAAATCTGTAATGGGGAATGTGTTAAATAGAGCATTAACAGTATATCCATGTCTGGATTACATAGAATTAGATCATAAATTTAATGGTAAATCTCTAATGGGAAATGTGTTAAATAAAGCATTAGTATATCCATGTCTGGATTACTTAGAATTAGATCATTTATGGTAAATCTCTAATGGGAAATGTGTTAAATAAAGCATTAGTATATCCATGTCTGGATTACTTAGAATTAGATCATTTATGATAAATCTCTAATGGGGAATGTGTTAAATAGAGCATTAACAGTATATCTATTTCTGGATTACATAGAATTAGATCATTCATGATAAATCTCTAATGGGGAATGTGTTAAATAGAACATTAACAGTATATCCATGTCTGGATTACATAGAATTATATCATTTATGGTGAATCTCTAATGGGGAATGTGTTAAATAGAACATTAACAGTATATCCATATCTGGATTACATATAATTAGATCATTTACGGTAAATCCTTGGCAGGTGTATGTGTTTAGGTAGTAGTATATATGTTTAGAATGGCGATGATAATCTATGTGAAGATGCTATAGGCTATCATCCTCTAACATCCCCCTCCATAGTGTTAAAGCTCTTACTGACTGACAGTCCTGCTGACAGCATCTTCACCAGCCAAGTCAACTACATCGCAAAGCTCTCTACGCTGCCTTGACATTCTTGGCTGGTGGCAGAGGAGTATTGCTCTGCGCCACCTAGCGGAAGTGTTAACGATGAGCGACTTTTTGCCTCCAGGAGTTGTTCCCCTTAAATTTCAAGTCGACCACACTCATAAGGCGATTCGTTATCTTTCGACCGTGCAGCGCGTCCCAAAAGCTGAATCAACTGATCAGAACACCGAAAGTGGCCGTGAAAATCCTTCTCCTGGGTTTTTTTTCGGCAGAATTTCACCACACATTCAACACAGCTCGTTCTCAGTGGGGGCCGCCATCTTGGTAATCAACTGCTACGTAACGCGCATTCTGATTGGATGCAGCAAGCCGTCTCTGCATTCCACTCATCGATGAGGATTCACGTTCCAACTTTACTAGAGAAGTATGCCAAGGCAATGTACAGAGCAACGTGATGTACGTCGACTTGGCTAGAGAAGATGTGCTGACAGCTGTCCACTAGGGTCTAATTAATAATGGAGATTACATGTATCCCCTCTCTCCCTGTTATGATTAGTTAGTGTATTTATTAACCACCTTGCCCTGTCCAAGCCTGATTAATACTAGCAATATCCCCCAGTCCAATTAAATACAATCAGGATATTGGCAGATCCCATCAACATTGACGTGTCCACTTGAACACTATGCATGGTCATCATGCTTTGTAAGATTCCAATTTCATACTATCCATCCATGGGGTTTCTGATCAGGAGTGAGTAACTTTACCAATATTATATGTGTACATGTATTCTAAATGTCATTTGAAGTTTTTCCGATGAGGGTAGCAAGGTGATGCATTAGCCAAGTATTAACCTATATTCTCCCACCTCACAAAGTCTATTCTCACTGGCACTAAGACTTACCGCAACAGTCTGCTCTCTTCAAACAGACTAAACTTCACCCTTGCCCACAAAGATCCATAAGCAGGTCGGGGAAATGTGCCTCTCCAATTTTGGAGGTAAAAAAGGTCGTTTTTCTTGAATAACTCTTGAATAATAATAATATGAACAAAATAGCATTTCTTTCTAAATGGCGCTAAAATTGATATATACAGTGCCGCCTCGCCATAGCGCGCCTCGATAAAACGCGAATTCGGATATAACGCGCACAATTTTTTGTCCCCCAAAAAAAAAAATCAAAAAAATAAAGAATTAAAAAAAAAAAAAAATCGGTAAATTCAGAAATTTCGAAAATATTTCAACACTGTTGTTAAAACATAACTCACGAAACACCAATTGCACGTAATAACCTGTTGATTGTGCGTGTATTTGTTTTGTGTTAGGCCTTTGTTAAAGCTACCGTACCGGAATGGCCCACCTGCGGTACGTGCGACCACGTGGTGAACAACAACAACACAGTCATCAATGTGAACTTTGGTGTGCTAGAAAACAAGTTGTAGCATGCCTAAAAACTGTTAATTAATAAAGAGACTCTGTCAAACTTCTGAGCACACATTGTCATTAAGCAATCAGGATAAACTGTTAATCCCGTGAAGGTTAGAAATCTCAAATATGTCGCGGTTTGTTTTTGTCGCGGGTCTCTTGAATAGGACTTATCTGCAGCCCTCTTGGCTGGTCCTAGGTGGGAATAGGCGCAGATTCCCAGTGTGATATTTTAATCTTCTTATCCGCGGTATAATCTCTTGTTTCTCAAAATTATATATGCAGATGTATGCACTTTGATAATTTAATTGGATCATTTAAATGAAAATGTAGTGTATTTTGTCTGTTTATTTAATTATGTTATGTTCCACAATATGTGCTATGATAATTTATTCTTTCAATTTGGATAAGTTTTCTCTCTCTAAAATGTGCTGAAATTATACAATTTGGATCGGGTCTTTCCGTGTGTTTGGAATGAGGTTGAATAAAAAAAATATTGTCCGAAATATATTTTCAACGCATTATTCAACTTGATAGTGCAAGGGAAACAACTTAAGAATGAATGGCTATTCCGCGATCACCTGCAGCCGAATGCTGCTGCCAGATCACGTGGGCATTACTGCCATCATTCGGTACTTCGTGACATTTGCCGGGAACTCCGAAATAAATTAATTACCAATCTGAATCTAGAAGGTTAGTAAAATTACCGCTATGTCAGACGGTCTAATCACGTCACATTTGGCATGAAAAGACCGCACCCCATCAGCCTTGGTCCAGTGCGTCAGTATCTTGTCATGATTGACAAGGGTCTTTTTGTCTTGGTCATGTGGTTGACAACGATCTTTTTACAAAAGAAAAAAATCATAAAACAGTTTGTTCACGTTTTATTTTGAAAGTGTTAAGAATAGGACAAAACAATTTTCCCGGATATAAGCGTCCCAAGCGTTACTACATGCTGTTAAGCTGGGTTGACAACGCCACGTGTGCCCCTGTAAAAGAACAACAACAACACCAGCTTGGTATTTTGACAATTCATTATAACGCGATTATCCTATAACGCGGTTTTAAATTAGGGGACAAAACATCGCGCTAGGCGGCACTGTAGTTACATATGTTAACACAATTTGCCATTGATAGGATTTATGGTTAACTTGTTCGAACGTGTTGAAATGACAATTTGAAAAAACAACAGACCGCTTTCTATCTCCTGAAGTAGATAGGCAACAATTTCTTCAAAGCGCGTAAACCAATGTGAAAATATATCAATTTTAGCGCCATTTAGAAAAAAAATGCTATTTTGTTCATATTTTCTGACTTATTCAAGAAAAACGACCTTTTTTACCTCCAAAATTGGAGAGGCACATTTCCCCGACCTGATAAGACATTGTAAAGCCATCCAGATGAGAAATTCACCTCTAAACTCTCCAATCCATTCGGTTCCAGACTTGAAGACTCATAGTCTTGAACCAGGCCTGGAACCCAAACAGTGAAATGATTTGTGGCGGATTTATCAGTGTTCAGATCTGGGATTTAAAAGTGTTCTGGATTTTATACTGGTCATCGTCAATCAAAAGTATGAAATCTAGTGGAAGGAATGTTGCACAGTGAGCAGCAGTGAGAACAAAGTCATTTGTTAAGTGGGAGAATAAAATTTCCATAGTGAACCTGGAAAGTCCTGGAATTTTATATTACCAATTTCCATAGTGAACCTGGAAAGTCCTGGAATTTTATATTACTAATTTCCATAGTGAACCTGGAAAGTCCTTGAATTTTATATTACCAATTTCCAGGCATTCATTGAAAGTATGGTACTTGAAATTCCCGATTTTTGTCTTTCAGTCTTGGAATGAAGTTGAATTTTAGCCTTGATAAAAAAATTTCTTGTTATGTTGTTGGTTACGTTAGTGTAAGCTGTTGGTTACGTTAGTGTATGCTGTTGGTTACATTAGTGTATGTTGTTGGTTACGTTAGTGTATGTTGTTGGTTACGTTAGTGGATGCTGTTGGTTACGTTAGTGGATGCTGTTGGTTACGTTAGTGTAAGCTGTTGGTTACGTTAGTGTATGCTGTTGGTTACGTTAGTGTATGCTGTTGGTTACGTTAGTGTATGCTGTTGGTTACGTTAGTGGATGCTGTTGGTTACATAAGTGGATGCTGTTGGTTACGTTAGTGGATGCTGTTGGTTACGTTAGTGGATGCTGTTGGTTACGTTAGTGGATGCTGTTGGTTACGTTTAGTGTATGCTGTTGGTTACGTTAGTGTATGCTGTTTGCAAACATTCAGGTATTGAGAATACAAGAACTTGCTGTATATGTAATAGTAGGCCAGCCAAGAGATGAAAAAACACTTTTGATGGCATCGCGTGTTAAAAGCAATCATCCACGATTAATCAACTCTACATGTTGTGGGCATTGAGATGTGACCGGATGACATTCTCGCTTTTGACCTTAAAGGTCATTTTTAGGCCAAATAGGTCACGTGGGTTCAAATCAGGATATTTTATCAAACTTTTCGTGAAAGGTTCAAGCTGGCTCAATCTTTAACACTTGACAGTTTATTCAAGTGGGCTCATTTTGAAAATATCTGCATAATCCCTGGTACAACTGATCATGGGAAAATTCAATATGGCGCCCCGTAAATTTCATCCAAAACTTACTCTGAAGTAGTCAAAGTTGCCCATACATATAACTACTAATTGTAACTGTTTAACAAGGCGATTTCTAACTGTTAAACAAGGCGAGCTTCCTTTATATCTGAACACACTTGGGTCATTGTGGATCCTTATCCACCAGATTGAAATCGTGAGAAATTCAAAATGGCAGCCATATGTAATATATGTAGTTTCGGTATCATTTACTACGCGTATGCACATCTGACAGCAAGGCATTATACGACATCTTTATGGCCATTGAAGTGACACTCCCGAAGTGAACGCCGGCTTCATCTGAGCATGTACCTGTGCTAACAGGGTTGGAAATCTGTTCTTTTTACTGGTCCCAAAACCGGAAAAGAGCTCTGGAAAGTAGATATTAAGGCATTTGTGGGTAGAATGTGGTATAATGTTTTTTTTATATATTTGTGTTTTTTTTAACAAAATTTGGACCTGCTGATTCTGAAAATGGCGTATCATGCCAAGCTGTATTTGTGCATTTACATTTTGCATTTCACCAGACATCTCCTTAATTCGTGATATTGTTGGGATAGAATGAGACATTTTCTGGGAATTAACGCATCAAAAAATGTAATAGTCTTGTATTTCGTTCATTTTCCAGTATGGCTGTCATACACTAAATATTGTATTTACTGATCCACCAGGAAATATGAGGGTGATTCATACTGCAGCATTAATAGCACAGGTGGCAGCACATATAGTTCATTGGACCACACATAAAACCTAAAATAATAAGCTAGGACAGCCTCTAGCTGCTGACATTAAACCTACCACGACTGGCGGGAGGGGGAACAGCTTCTGGTGTGACTTCCTCCACTAGGAACTTATCCCATATTTGCATTGCAGTGAACTTCACATAATCCTAGGTGTAACGGTTCACACATGGATTTGAAATGATATCTCAAACAACATGCAATTTCTTTGATCGTAAACATGTACTGATTCGCATACCGGTAACGGCTTTTATGCAGATTTGTTGAAACATATAAGGCCTCTTGCCCCAAGAATTCAAAATTATACCCCTCCTTTCATCTATCACTCACGACACCTAATTTCACCTTGAAGTGCTTTTGCAATCTTCTACAATATTCACACATTAGTCAAAGTGTGGTGGCATCAGGTCTAATAGGTCTGGCGTTGCTTACATCTCACATGCATGATTTCAAGTTAACAGAGCTATGGTATCAGCCCTCCTCTTCGATCCATGAATCGAATAGCGCTTGAGTCGGTAATAGGGGATGTGTGGTCGCGCCATTCTGGGCATCCATCCAAAAATGAAGCATGACTCATGATTGCACACCAGGACAATAACGTTTCAAAATTTTAATGTTGGTTGGTGTGGTCACCTCATGAACAATTAAACAAATGAGTTATTCTCCGTTATAGTAATTTCTACTGATGCAACGAGAGCCTGTAAGAGTTGCCAAGCATTTAGTGCTACCAGAGGCCACATAGACGATTGTTTGTTGGTGGTTACCAGACTGACAATTCAATCTGTCTTCAGCATTCAGCTGGTAAACCCGTCTCAAAAGAGTGACTATATGCATCTCTTCATGGCAAACTTAGCTGTGTAATGTTGAATTCTATGACCCTGGTTGAAAATTTTGTTTCCTTCAATGGTGAAATCATCCAGGAACTACCATATGTACTTGTCTGATTATCAAATTATGTTTAACTCTTCTGACAAATATTAAGCTAAGGCCTCCTTGGTATGGTTAGGTGACAAGCCAGTCCCTTGATAAGCGGTAATTATCAGGACCATCTGACTGCAAACAGGGACACCTGGTCAAGGGTAATATTCCTGACCATCTGACTGCAAACAGGGACACCTGGTCAAGGGTAATATTCCTGACAATCTGACTGCAAACAGGGACACCTGGTCAAGGGTAATATTCCTGACCATCTGACTGCAAACAGGGACACCTGGTCAAGGGTAATATTCCTGACAATCTGACTGCAAACAGGGACACCTGGTCAAGGGTAATATTCCTGACCATCTGACTGCAAACAGCGATACCTGGTCAAGGGTAATATTCCTGACCATCTGACTGCAAACAGGGATACCTGGTCAAGGGTAATATTCCTGACCATCTGACTGCAAATAGGGACACCTGGTCAAGGGTAATATTCCTGACAATCTGACTGCAAACAGGGACACCTGGTCAAGGGTAATATTCCTGACCATCTGACTGCAAACAGGGACACCTGGCCAAGGGTAATATTCCTGACCATCTGACTGCAAACAGGGACACCTGGTCAAGGGTAATATTCCTGACAATCTGACTACAAACAGCTAGGGACACCTGGTAAAAGGTAATTATCCTGACCATCTGACTACGAACACGGGTACCCGTCTCCCTCCATTTTTATGGAATGTTGCTCATATCTTCCAAAAAGAATATCTAAAACCACTTTATCTTGCATCTGACTGGTAGACAAGCTACTTGTACCAGAGCAATACCATATATGTTAACAAATGTTTCTGTGTGTAGCTTCCGGCTTGTGACAGCCCGGTCCTGTCCAACAATCATGCGCGCCATCAGATATTTCCTTTGTTGACGGACAATTTTGTCAGTTGAGCTATAAAACTGATAAGTTTGAAGTTTCGATCATGTGGATGGGGGATTAGAACCAGATCAGTGGGGGCACTACACTTTCACATAGCAAGGAGATCAGAGGTGGATGTTATATTGAATTTTCACATAATGCTTTGCATCCGTAAATACGCAAATCACCTAATAAAATATTACCAACCATAATGTAGTAATTATTCTTCCTATACGAAGATATAGAAAAAATAGACGACTTATCCTTATTTGACATCTCTTGACCTTCATGACCTAAAAATGACCTTCAAGGTAAAAAATGAGAATGTCATCCGATCACATCTCAATCCCCACGCCATGTAGAGTTGATTAAGCATGGATGAGAGCTTTTAACAAACGATGCCGCCATCTTCTTGGTTTGGCTCCCTTATTTGGGGTCATTGCTCCCCCTAAATGTTTTTCTTGTCCCTCCAGCTAGGGAGCTGAATCGTACCACACTATACCATTGGATCAAGCTCTACGAGAAAATGTTTTAAAAATCCAAGATGACCACGTGATGATTTTTTATTTTTTTTATTTATGTGTTTTCTTCACAAAAACTGCTTGATAATTTAGAAAATAATCATCTGATGTAAAAGGAAATAGTTTTTGTCCCCTTTTCCTCGCAGAAAAGTAGGAATTTGAACCAAAAATGACGAAAATAACATTTTTTCCTGATACGCCACATAGCCGCCATTTTGAATTTACTCATGATTTTCTGCTCGTAGCGATGCAAATAGGCTCAACATGACGCCAGTATGATAAACTACAAAGCCATCGAGCATCAGCTCTCAATTTTTTACTGATTCGAAGATAGGGCAGAAAATTTTGGAAGGGGGCACAATGCCCTCCCCTCCACCCAAGGTCTGGTATTGTTAAAATTTCCCATAATCCATTGCATCTGTGAATATGAAAATCACCAGTAAGTAAGACCAGAAGAAAAATGAAGCAAGTTAAAAAATCAGTCACAATCACTCTTCCTTTACGAAGATATTGCAAAAAATAGATGATTTATCCTTATTTGACCTCTAATGGCCTTTATGACCTCAAAAATGACCTTAACGGTCAAAAGTGAGAATGTCATCCGGTCACATCGTAATCTGCACACCATGTAGAGTTGATTAAGCCTAGATGACAGCTTTTAACACTCGATGCCATCAAAAAGTTTTCAGCCATCTTTTGGTTGGGTGGCTGGTCTACTATAATGCTTGAAATGTGATGGAAAGTCCTGGAAAATCCCGGAAAAATATTTTTCAAGAACCTGTAGTCACACAAGATGGTGACGACACATTAAATGAGACCACAGGTTAAAACTTGACTAGGTGATGCCATTTGGCATCTTAATATCCAGATCCTCAATATGATATTTGAATATATGCCTATGCAAAGTGCTTGTTTTGGCTTGAGGTGAGTGATCACTGTCCAAGGTTTGAAGCACACAATCATGCCTTTATTTATCTAAAGAGAGTGAAAATATACTCTCCTCAAAGGCAGCAGTTGGAATTAGTTTATATAAGAATCCTCACTCGCATACAAAATAATATCTGAAAATAATGCATGAATTCAAATCAGTATCAAACTTGAACAGTTAGCCTTTTCCTTATCAAGCCAATAATCAAATAGTGGTAGGATATAATTTGTTCATGCATTTGTGGCGAAAACTAAACTTGTTAATTATTCTTCTCTGAGGAAGTTATGTGTACCTGTCTTGACTAATCTTTTAAAGGCCAATTTTCGCTGCACAGTCATGACTAGCAAATCACAACTACACATGGGGCCTGATGTCCTAACTGCACCCCATATTCGGGGGATATATGCTTTGAAAATAGCCTGGTTCTAATTTATTAGTTGCACAGCAAAAATGTAGATCTGATGGCTATTGATAACATGATGACAATTTTTTGGATGTCGTTGTTGATGTGTGCTTTGGAAAATGACCTTAATAATACTGCAAAGACCTTGGTTTATCCTCTGTTGTCCCCTTGCAGGCGTTGTGTGTGGATCATAGATGGACTCCACACACAGATTTTCATTTATGCAGCCAGATCTACCAAAACTACATAGAATGTGAAACCCAAGAACTGTTTCATGCTGATGTCGACAGCAAATTAGAAATGTCAGAAATCAATGGCTATCTTCATCGCTCTGTCACAGGAAATGAATATGTCAGAATATAGAGCACTGATAGCCAGTTTCTGATGACAGCTAATTATTCGCGTCCATTATTGCTTGTCATTTCTACACTACCAAAGTCCTCGTGAAATATTGACTGCATTAGAAAGATTGCACAACTGCCAGGGTATGAGACCGTCAATTTAAAAAAAAAATGTTGGTTGGGTTAGGCATAACCCTTACATACCCACCAAAATACCCTATTCTCAAAACTTTTTATTGGCCTATCTGTCAATTTCTTTTCTCTCTCTCTCCCAAATTTCATGCTAAAATCATAGCTATTTTCCTGTAAATTTGAGTGACCTCTATTAAAAAATTACTTTCCAATCTGCCTTCATAATTTTCTGAGGTAGGGTCAGGTTATGCCAAAATATGCTCGCCCAAAAGGCCGACGTATTCAGAATTTGCCATGGTTGGCAATCCGCAATGCTAAGGCCAATGTCACAGCCAAAGCATATTGTTTCCGTAAGGTTGGTATTTCTTGACAAATGTTGCCTTCAAAAGTTTCCAGAATTTCAAGGCCTTATCACATACTGAATGTGTATAACCTGTAGATATGAATTGCAATGGTGGAAAATGTTTGTACTGGAATGTGCAGAGAACAGCATGGAGTAATACTACATTAACAGGCCAATCTCCTCGCAGTCCAACAAAGGCATCTTATCATTCTTATCGGAGTTTGCTCATGTGGAAGACATCACTAGTCACACATGATCCTAAATATTTGTAACTATGCCAACTGGTTGTTGTGCGCTTTGTTTGTGTGTGTGTTTTTTTCTTTGCTTTCTTTTCTCCTTTCTCTTGTGTGTATACATGTCTGTGTGTCCTTTTTTCTTCATTTTTTTCTCGTAGAGAATACCCTTCCGAATTCTCCCTCCTTCTGATGTTTTCCATCTCTGTTTACCGACAGAGTTTGAGGACAAAGCCTGGCAGAATTCACCCATGGAGAAATAGACCCTTCTTTTAAATGCAGTTATACATCCATGAACGGTGGTTGGTGGGCACAGGTTCCTGTTGCTTCAATGCATTTTGCTGAGAAGCAACAGGAACTTGATAATGTGATGTCAAGCACTGTAATATCACTTGTCTTTATTGCACCATGCATGTGAGTGTCCTGTCTGTGTCTTGTGCGCTGTCCTCAGTGTTTTATAGGGTGGATGGAGAATTTCTGGTTCCATGCTGCTTCAAAGATTTCGTCTTTGAAGTAGCAGGAACACAACTAGGCTAGGTGGTGCTTAGTCGGTTCGTCTTGATATAGCTGAAATCGACGTTAAATTCTATTCGCTCCCGACGGGCGGTGGTTCTCTCCAGGTATTCCGTCTTCTTCCACCAACCATACTGACGGTCCCCATAATCTGAATGAAACAAACTTGAGTGTGACATAAGCCAAATCCCCCCCCCCCCCCCCCCCTCCAATGTATTCTCAATCTTGATAAGTTATATATCTACATGATTTTGTCAATTTCCTGTTCTAATGAAGAATTATCATCTACTGATTTTATTGTGGGAAATTTCACTTCCTGTGTAAGATGTAAATTCTTGAGTTCCTTCCAAGTGCCTCTGGTACAATATATAACCAGGGCATGTTTCTGATTTGCAAACTACAGGAGACAACATATGGACAAATTTGCATGTGGGAGTTTTTAGGATGGTGATAGGTAATGAAAGAATTGATGAAGGTTCCAGGTGGTCTTCCTCAACAAGACATTTATCATGGTTGACAGGATGATTTTTTCCTGTTCTGGAAATGATTATTGAAGCCTGTCGTTTAGAAAGTGCCATCTTTACAGATATAAATTTGTTTTACTCAATGGACCACTGAGCTGACTGTGTGTGGCTGGATGTTCTGTCATTTTCCCTAACCATGCAGCAATGAAATTTGCTTTCAGAAATTTGAATCCTCCAATCAGATGCCATACCTTGGAGATACATTTAAGTGTACTTGGGTACTTATACCATTGAGAGAATCCAGGTTACAAACCTCTGGAAAGGAGCCTTAATTACTTTATGTAGTAATTGGCTAGAGCACATCTTGAGAAGAATAAATACCTTAATAGTTACCACCGCAAATGACCCACAACACTACATGTACATGTAGGTAGCCTGGCTTTGTGCTCAAAAAGAAAATTCAGCATACATTTCACACCATTTTATTTTAGATATTAGCAGAATTTGGGTGGAGGAGCAATCAAACTGGCCCACTTTCGTTTTTAGTTGGACAGTTGGTGTTGACATTTTTGAGGGTTAAATGTTATGGAAATATCAAAAAAATAGATCATAAACCATTTTCTTCCCAGTCTGATATAATGGCCAATCAATGTTTACAGGAAGTCCAGTCTGAATTAGAGTTTTGCATGATGGCACCAGTCTACTATTAATTCCGTTACTTGTTATGTATTAGCGTTAAAAATCGGCAAAAATCCAGAAAATTCACAATGCATAAATCCACCTGGCATGTCAATATTTACCTTGTGGGACATTACCAGTGGAAGTCTTGACAGATGTTGACCATAGAAATTTCAAGTTCCCGCCACTGACAGCTGATTGGTGCTACAGAATGTCATTCAATTTGTAAACAGTGAGCCTTCTCACCCTTCACTGATCATGTCTCCATCCACCATGCTTTTCCCAAAGTGGCCCAAATCAACACCAGGAAGTACAGTTTGAAGCCTCATCTGCAAGTTGAAATATCACATGTATCAGAAATGCTGAAAAATCACAGCTCATAAAATCCATAAAGATCTGCTCTCAAATTTCTAAACAATGTTAACATTTCGTTGTGATTTTCTGCCTAAAAACCACCCAAGGCATGATATCGTCAGAAATAGAGCGTGAAAACGTCAAAATCTCATTTTTACAAACACACCTATATTCCCGCACTGGAGAAAATATTTGATCACACTTACTCGCTACAACAAGCCCCCTGTCTTACAACCTGGCACCAGACCACTATTAATTTTGTTACTTGTTATGTATTAGCATAAAAAATCACAAAAATTCAGAAAACTACCGATGCATAAATCCACTTGCCCTGACAATATTCACCTTGTGGGATACTAACTGGGAAAGTCTTGACAGATGTTGACCATGGAAATTTCAAATTCCCGCCACTGACAGCTGATTGGTGCTACAAAATGTCATTCAATTTGTAAACAGGGAGCTTTGCCACCCCTCGCTGATCATGTCTCCATCCACCATGCTGTTCCCAAAGTGGCCCGAATCAACACCAGGAAGTACAGCCTCATCTGCAAGTTGAAATATCACATGTATCAGAAATGCTGAAAAATCGCAGCTCATAAAATCCATAAAGATGTGCTCTCAAATTTCTAAACAATGTAGGTCATGGGCACTGACCCGGAAGTGATTAACTCCGGTCAGATGCCTGTCAGAGATGGAACCATTGGTAAAATAAAGAATGCTCTCGTCTGAACAAACCATACCCATCCCCAAACTATCTTGAGAAGGCACAGATAAAACTATGCAAAGATAGAGATTTTACAGCCTATATACCAAGGGTACCCCCTTTATAATTCCCCATCAGTTTGCCCCATATGACTTAAGACTGAGGTACAAATAAAAAGTGCAACATCTCACTAACCTGTACATATTTTTCCATCTGGTAAAAAGCACCAAGTCGACAATCCTTCTGCCTATAAAAAGAAGTATAAAGCATTAACTAGATATGTGAAACACTATTTTAAATTATTTGTTTATTATTTTAATTCATTTTTTATGAAATTATTCAAATTAAAGTTAAAAAATTAAATTCTAAATGTGATAAAACATAATTTGTTTACAAGCTGCTCATTTAGGCTACATTTGGTAAAAATTTCCTTCATGGCAGTGGTTAACTTCCCCATGTAATCAGTGGGTCATCCCAGTAATCTATCAAATGTTATTAAAATTTGATGTCGATACAAAGATCTAAGACATGTTCAATCCTGTAATAAGTGACAGCAATATACACAAATGTGTACACAACACATACAAAAATATACCACAGAGGTGTTTATGGTATACATAACCCCCATATAGAGAACGAGAACATATGTCAGTTCAATTGGATGGATCTACATCTCATCAAGATCTTGCTGGCAGTAATTAGAAAGATGCACATATTACTTGTAAACAGTTATTATTACTGAGAAAACTCCTAAATAACATTGAGGAATATATTCTGTGTCAGATTTCAAGTCCATGAATGCAATGTCTGCAAACAGGCAACACTTGTCAAAACACAACATAGAAGAAAAAAGGAATAAAATTTAATGACACCATATCTGATGGTCATTTGCTGATATCTGCTACATTAACAACCATGAAAGATGAGGACAGCTGAAAGTTGCCTCATTTAAACTGTTAACTGTTTGGTGAAACATTAAAGTGGCAACTTAACAGAGAGCAAAGCCTATCTTTCAACAGAGTTGGAGGCCATACCTCATACACTGTGCGAAATTCTCAGAGAACCTATTTGATGTGTGTGTGGGGGTGGGGGAAGGGGGCTTGCTAATATTCGGTGCCTGTAATCCATGTTCCTTGCTACCCACAAGATCTCTGATATGAATATGAAAGAAAATTACAAAATTATAATCCTGGAGATGAAGATAAAGTATTTGCTATGATGCAAATGTGACTGACAATAGACACACAAAATGTGAAACCATCAACAGTCAGATTAATTGTTCACTCAGTTAATCAGATTTTATTTGTCTCATTAAAGTTACAAATGCAAAAGGCATTTTGGAAATTCTTTGTGTGTGGAACAAACATCTGAGTTTTTACAGGTGATATGATTATTATTAATTTCATGTGGTTTTAGACTGATATAAAGTGAATTTATGCATAAATGATTGAAGCATTGAAGATTTGAACTGAGGTCTAGATTTTGAAAAAGCATGTAATTGTATCTATGTGAATTTCCTTTCTTCCATTTACATTTTATTGTATCTTGAAAGTTAATATGCTCATAATTACCAGCTGTGTTAAGTGAACCTCGTCATATTTGGCATTGACTATTTGGCCCTAGTACTGACAAATCACTCATTTTTTGCCATAGTTTGCTCCAAAAGGTCTCAATTTTGTCGCAGAAATGGCATAACAATACAAGAGATGTTACCCAGCATTATCAGTATGATGTTTATTTCAACCACAGTTAGCAAGAAAAAAAATAATTTTAATAATTAAAAAATTGATTAAAATTAATTAAAAAATTTATTTTATTTTATTAATAATTTAATAACATAAATTTGAAACAACCCTCATATTTGTACGTTGTTCATGAGTCAGCCTGGAAAAAATTGGGGTGATCAAGTCAAAACTGTAGCCGCAGTGACGATTTAAAGTTCTCTGGTCAAATGTGAAAATGTCATGTGACAGGCACCAGTCTACTATTAATTCCGTTACTTGTTATGTATTAGCGTTAAAAATCGGCAAAAATCCAGAAAATTCACAATGCATAAATCCACCTGGCATGTCAATATTTACCTTGTGGGACATTACCAGTGAAAGTCTTGACAGATGTTGACCATGGAAATTTCAAATTGCCGCCACTGACAGCTGATTGGTGCTACAGAATGTCATTCAATTTGTAAACAGGGAGCCTTCTCACCCTTCACTGATCATGTCTCCATCCACCATGCTTTTCCCAAAATGGCCCAAATCAACACCAGGAAGTACAGTTTGAAGCCTCATCTGCAAGTTGAAATATCAGATGTATCAGAAATGCTGAAAAATCGCAGCTCATAAAATCCATAAAGCTATGCTCTCAAATTTCTAAACAATGTAGGTCGTGGCTACTGACCCGGAAGTGATTAATTGTAGTCTGATGCCGGATTCCAAATCAAGATATCCCATGATGCTCTTGGGTATCGGATAATATCTTTGAAAGAAACATTTAGTCCTTGATATCAGCCTATGTAATTGGGCCTTGCAGTGGCATAACCTGAAGTAATGTAGATGGGTACTAATGGGACATCACACTCATGGGTGGTACTCAGACATTAATGGGTGGCATTGACCTGGTCCAGGTTAACATATGTCTGGAGCTGATTTTAAGTGGGCCATCAATTAACAAGTCTGCAGTCCAGCCATAAAAGACTTAACTAAGCTAGGCTCCATGTGGACTTGATCAGACTGGAGTAACTGTTTACCTCCATGTACTTCACATATCATACCCTACTAATTAGATAGCATCCTAGGCCTCAATGTTAAAACTCTTTGCCCCATGATGACGCCATTTGACGCCCCTTTCTAAACCATACAGGCTTTTTCTAGGCTGCCCCATAGACCTTTTCGGTGATCACCTGTAAATTGCCAGGTACAAATCTATTGAAGAGCTGGGGTCAAATGTTTATTATTTTTTTTTATTATTTTTACAGTAAACAATAATTTAGCATGTTTAATATTTGCTGAAATAAAATATTATTGAATGAGGTTAATTAATTATTTTATTACATAAGGCGTCAAATGGCGTCATCATGGACTAGAAAGGGGCGTCAAATGGCGTCACCATGGGGCAACGGTAGTAAGCCTCCATGGGGCAAAGAGTTAATGTATGTGCATTGTTAGAATATTTGTCTGAGATCTACAGTTAAAAAGCTACATACAAAGTAACTGTGTGGACCACCAGCATTAGATTATGATATAATATATTTTCTATAATAAGGTGTGAATCATTTTGGTGTAATAATTCTGGTGAAATATAAATATTGTCCAGCCTGTCATGAGTTCTTAAATTGCTTGTCTTACAATAACAGGCATTCAAATATCTCGTTGTGCAAGCTATAATTATAATGCCAATCAATATATTCTTTTGTATTTAGCGAATCAGTAAAGGTTCTACAGGACAGAAACATAACCCTGAACAAACCGGATCTAGCTGGTGGATGTATGGGCAGTAACCACACAATGCCAATAAGGAGTGGTGAGGAAAAAACATTACCAATCCCATTTGGCCAGTTTTTATTTCCGTTTCCTGGAAAACAATTTTGTCCGATCTGTTTGTATTGGGGTTGTCTGGTGATCGGTTAATCAACCATTATAGTGATAATACTGAACAGAAAGGTCCACTACAGACGGTATGGACAACTATATGTATGCAGGCATGTGTACACGCAGATATCTGTTTGTCTGATGCACTGTGAGATAAGGTCTACATCAGTAGAGACCAGTGGGTCCATCCTTTATTATTAGTAGATTATCAAAAAAGTCCCCTCCCCCCCCCACCCTTTAAAGGAAAAGTTCGGGTTTGGTTGTCTTTGATACATATTATTACAACTCACCAAATTAAACCCAGAAGATATATTTTCTCATTTAAAAAATTTTTTTTGAAGGAGTACTAATCATTTTAAAACCGCGAACTCGCAGAGATAGAATGCCGCCATTGTATCGTATCCAGAAGGCGGATATGACGTAGGGGAAAGGCTTGGAACTCTTCTGTCTGTTCGGGTAATATACGTGAAGCACGAGGTCTTTAGTCGAAATTGAGTGAAATCATGTCGACGAGCGGCAGTTCCGACTCCAGCGGTGAAAGCGATGAGGAAGCTGTGTTTGGTCTTCAGGGCTACCAATTCGAGCCGAAACGCTCAGATACGGAGATCAGAGCTGCCGGGATAGCAGCTCTAAAGCGAGACCGGCTACGAAATGAAGGCAGAAGCCCGCGTGGAAAATTTAGTACGTCATGTACTCCATGTATGGTGTCGGTGCACACGCTGCTCTCATCGACCGCTTACGGGAGAGATCGAGTGTCTTCGCTGTTGGGAGAGCGAACAAAGCCGCGCTCTGGCAAGTAGAAATGAACATGGTATGAACTATTTATTATTTGAAGTAATTCTTGCCAATGTTTACACCGTCAAACTTGCACCTTTACACACGCAGCTTCGTGCTGTCAACATATGTTCTGCCTTCCGCTTACGTCACACTGTTTTACATAGTTTTACTCCTATTGGCTAAAATAAGTCACGTGACAATACAATGGCGCTTTCCTGGAGTTCGGTAAATTTGACGGTATCACAGCATTTGGTTAACTATTTCTGTGTTAAAATAAATTCCAAAAATTTAAAAAAAATACAGTTGAATACCATTTGACTAGCTCTTTCAGTTGAAATATAGCTTTACCATACCCGAACCTTTCCTTTAAATAAAATATATACACTAGTATTGACATTATCCCTGCAGGCATCAGATTTTGTGGCTGCATCTCTTATTTTGTACATACATGTACATGTATAGCTTTTCCAAGCAGCTCCAGCTGAATCATTGCATGGAAAGTGAACAATTTTGCAGCAGATATCAATGAAGAATCTAATGTCTAATTCCTGCATACATTTATTTTTCCAAAATACTGATAAACCAGCAAATAAAACATTCAACAAAGGTAGTGCTCGGTACTTGAATATTTTTTCCTTCAAGGTTGTATCATCCTGTTCCTTTAATTTATCGAGAGAAAGTTTTTCCACTGGGATAACGGATGCAATCCAGCATTTTCGATATGGAATGAACAATATATTGACTTTGTGCAGTGAGGTGTGACCCGCTATGAGTGAATTCCTGGCTAATAGATTCTCCTGTTTTCCCTATGCTATAACATGGGGGCATGTTTTTATTCAGTGATAACTGGTATAAATTCAGGAAATGTTCATCCAATTACCCTTCTGTTTGAAGAGAGGACTACATGTATTCTGCTTATCTTAAAGAGGTAGTAGTGTCATTTAAAAAATATTCAGCAAATAACATATTTCGATAAAAGTTATTTAGTAGTT
>JAVTVY010050929.1:0-28012 GCA_036873755.1 Hanleya hanleyi
ATCTCAACCGCGCTTTTATCGCAGCTGCTCATGTGAAAACTTAACCACACGTGTCACTTGTCCACAAGTAACCATGCAGTGTCCAAAGACATAAAAAAACATTTTAGACAACTCAGAAGTAGAAGTTTGTGTATCTGTTCACGTAAGTCACATAACAATGAGAATAAGCGATTCTCGGCGGCCATTTTGAAAATAAAACGGCCGCCATCTCGAATTTCATCAGTTCTGATGCAACAAAACTGTGTTGATCAACTTCATTTAGTACGCAAATGTGGGTATAACCGTTTAAATTGGCCTCCTATGTGTCTCAAAATGCGACTTTGTGTGGTATTTGATGGCGGCCATTTTGAAATCCAAGATGGCGGACAAATACGGTTTTCAAGTCGGACGCCTCCCCCCCCCCCTCCCTCTCCAAAAATGAATCATATGTGTTTATCTATCATCCTGCCAAATTTCATGCTTTTATCACAAAGTGCACAATCATTTCACATATCTGCCTGACTAATAGACATACCCATTCAACCTGTAATGTGCTGGCATTGTAGAAAGTATCAGCTGAGGTCCGTTTAATAACTCTATTCGTGGAGATCTCTTAGGGAGAGCTGTGATTGTTATGAGCGGACTGTACGTATCTGAAAGGGCTGCATATATTTCGTTCCATATGAATTTGTAAGGAGTGTCTGGACAACGTCACCAAGGTGCCTTTTTTCAATGGACAAACATCCTGGACCAGTAACATGCTGACAGAGAAGCATGTAATGTAACCTAATAATGCTGCCGTTTTGGGTTTAACAATTCCGTCAATTTGCCGAATTTGGCATAATGAGGCCATAGAATTAGCATCGACAAGACACACTGCTCTTTTTATTTGATTGATATTTTAATGTCCATGGATCGATATACGATCAATGTGTCAGGACGGGAAAACATTTCATTTACTGACATTTACGCAAATGCACACGGTAACCTAGAGGCTATTTGTTATGGTAGTAGTTATTCACTACTATTCTTGCGCTGTGCATTTCCATAGACACATTCAATTTTTTTTAACCGGGTATAGGCTTTCAATAAATTACTGGTTTCCAAAGAGGCCTCTCCAATAACGTGTACTGCCTTCTCAGATAACACGTTGCTAAACAGCTCCATCATATTCTGCTTATATCCCGTATTCTACCATGCCCCATGTGTTTTACCAAATAACATTATTACATATAAAAAAGAAAGTCCAGGTGCAATCTAATTCCAATAGCCGGCACCTTAAACCGGTTCGGTGAGAATCGTTTGACGTCATGGTTTTCATCACGTGCCCAGTATGCACTTGCCCACAGGTTAGATCACTCAGGCCCACGACCTCCATGATGACTCATCCTATTTTGTCTCGATCTATTTGACTTTTTCTCGTTCTCTGTCGCCGGTATCCATTTGGAGCGTTCCATAAAAAAAATTCTCATCAACATAAGTGTTATTCCACGTACCCAACTCCTTGAAGTCAAACTTGTGTGATTTTCTCTGAATCGTGTGAGTAGTGATGAGACGAGGACTTCTCCACTCCCGTTATATGTTGCGTTTAGTTGGGGAATATGTAGCGGTCTGTCGATTGGTGTGGATATTGTAATCTTAAATTCTCCTTTCCCTGCTCTTTGATGTTCTGTGGATCGTAGGATTCTGAGAGCAGCTTGACGATTTCATCACTTTGATAACGCACATTCCTTACTAGTGTTCTCCGATCCGATTACAATGGCGAAAAGAGAGATTATTACAATTTTGAAATAGTTAACTACCCATTTCATAAGAGCAATATTACAGAAGGACCTGCGTACGGCGTATACATATCTCGCCTGGTAGCATTTGCTAATTCATGTGCAGACTAACTATTTTAATCAACGTCACAGAATATGACTGCAGAAACTTGTCGAACAGGGCTATACCACCAAACGCCTCCACTCAAAGTTTATCAATGTTTGTGATAAATATCGTTCACTGGCGGCATAATACGATCGTAGATCTCCTTCGCTGCGACTCGAAACCGGTGTCTAATTCCACTTAACCCGGGGCTAGGGACCGTTTGAATATCATGTGTTTTACATCTCCATGGTATTCAAAGACTCACTCAAAGCGTGACTGAGGCACGTACATTGCAAACGATTTGGAATTCATTGAAATTCAGCCCATGAAACTATTTTTTCTTGGTAACTTCGTCAGTCGTGCCGGAGTGATAGAGAATTAAGATTAGCGACGATCAAACAAAATTCTAAGTATTCCAACAAAAACAAGTTAACAACCCCAGCAATGTAGAAGTAAGCAACACAACACATTAACAACATGTACATACATTAAAATTTATACAACAAACCGATTTCTCTGAAATAATTTAAAATACCATCTCCTTATACTCGATTAAAAAGATATTTTAAAGAAGCTGCGTGATAAAAAGAATCCCTTACAATCTTAAAATCTATACAGTCGATCAGAATATGCTTCACCGTGAGATCTTCGTGACATGGTGTTGGTTCTTTTTTTTTAAGTAAATGTCGAACTGATATAGTAACCGGACGGCCCTATATCCTGGTGCTACTGAATCACTACATAGCATCGGATGATAAATATTGCAATAAATGATAAATATTTTCCTTCTTTATCAAGCTTGATTTATAGCTGTTGTTGGGCTCACATAACGTAGCCTGGGGTCCCCAATCTCGCGGCTAAAGCTACGACATAACTGCTATGTGGAACGCCTATGCATATCGATGTGATCGACCTTTCACCCTGGTACACATGAAAAAGATTTCCTTGACAAGTGAGACCAAATTTTTGGAAGTCTGTAGTGGATATTGCCTTTCTAAAAAGCTTGTATTAGACACGAGGACGATGTCAAGCCAGGATACATTGAAAGGCCATACGTTTGGTCTCACTTGTCAAGGAAAACTGGGTCGTGTGTACGAGGCCTAACTATACTGAACCAGCTGTACTTATGGGTTCAACATAACGGATGAATTCTCTTACATAATGACAGCTTTAAATACATTCACAATTTCTAAGTCTGCCTGACATGTATAATGACATGGACCCACTTAGCTTACTGGAGATCATATACAGTAATACATGTATCATAGACAAACCATATCACTGGTCCGATATTTTATTCAAAGAGGGACTGGCTATACGCAGATTTCGACCTGTTCTTAAACATGGATTTGAAAACCTCCAAAGAGCTTGCATTATTTAGATAACCCACTCACTCTTTCTCTACAGTCTTTTTGTGAACATCAGTTCAGTCTACTCATTCTGTTTGTTTTGTTATGTAAACTTAACTCACTCACAATAGTACATTATTATTTCCTTTATTCCCTCCTGGTGGAGAGCATATGCATAGTCATACATGTAATCATTTCTCGGTAGGCGAGCAATCAGTATTTACATTTGGGAAATTGTAATTATTTACACAGTTTAGCTTACATGTACGTTATTCACTTTTCTCTGACTTTATCGTATCACTCTAGTACGCATAAGGTTCATTTGAAATATAATTTGTTCACCCCCTGTATATAATTTAAACACGTTACTCTGAAGAGGTCAACATCTTTTTTGACAAGTTCATAGTTTATTTTCCCTCCAACCAATGTGTGTAATAAATCCCAGTCAGAGAGGGAATGAAGAAACACACTAAACCCGATCTCTTGCATATTAATAAAATCACACCACAGTTCATCTCTTTGTTGTTCAGTAGAGTCACACTGGAGGACTATATGTTCTAGGATATCCACATACATTTTACCACACTTATGACAGAGTTCGATTTCTTCAGTTTTTCTAATTGTCGCACATATTGTCACCATATATTGGATACTATTGCGGTGTTGTGGGTATTTATTCGCCAGTTTCCACCACACACAAGGTGTTAACGTCGGGTGAATTTTCATAAATCTACCGAAGTCACTGTCTAGCGTCATCCTCAGTAGCCATTCACGTTGTTCATGCTCATGAACAGTTTGTTTGACAATTCTCTTCCATTTGACTTTGGACGGGAAGATGCATTCACTTGTGTAATCGGAGATAAAATCATGTAAGTCATATTTCTTCAAGATTCTAAAAATGTCAGGAATGAATCCCATTTGTCTTACTTGCGCATTTCGGTTATGAGAAAAACTATACAGACGTGTTAAAAAAAAAAATTTGGTAATTTTTCACAGTTCAAACGACACAAACGACCCAAGAACAACAGCTTTTTTGTGTCGATCACACTTTCAATGGTTATCCAACCTAGAAGTCCAACACACTTATCTGATCTTGTCAGTTTCGGGAACCCTTGTATGGATTTGGCCATCCACCTCTGCGCTCTTTCTAACATTAAGACATCTACATCAGACCAAATTTTTGGAAGTCTGTAGTGGATATTGCCTTTCTAAAAAGCTTGTATTACACACGAGGACGATGTCAGGCCAGGATACATCGAAAGGCCATACGTTTGGTCTCACTTGTCAAGGAAAACTGGGTCGTGTGTAAGAGGCCTAACTATACTGAACCAGCTGTACTTATGGGTTCAACACTTGATTCTTCACGGATGAATTCTGTTACATAATGACAGCTTTAAATACATTCACAATTTCTAAGTCTGCCTGACATGTATAATGCCATGGACCCACTTAGCTTACTGGAGATCATATACAGTAATACATGCATCATAGACAAACCATATCACTGGTCCGATATTTTATTCAAAGAGGGACTGGCTATACGCAGATTTCGCCCTGTTCTTAAACATGGGTTTGAAAACCTCCAAAGAGCTTGCATTATTTAGATAACCCACTCACTGTTTCTCTACAGTCTTTTTGTGAACATCAGTTCAGTCTACTCATTCTGTTTGTTTTGTTATGTAAACTTAACTCACTCACAATAGTACATGTGTTTATGGAATTTAGTTAACCTTTCTTGTGAACATCAGTTCACTCTACTCAGTCTGTTTTGTTAACTTACTCCCACCAGTACTACAGGAGTTTATGTAATTGGAAAACTTGTATAATGATGTTCTCTATCTTCGAAATTACACTACTAGTGTATTATGCATATAAGCGTTTCACGGGTCACTGTATTTTATGTTGATCACTGCTACCATGCGCGAGAACTCGAAGCCATGAATGTCGAGGCCTACATTTAACTGCGTGTGTGATATGAAGACCACTTGTGCCACGGTTAGGCCTACTACTTGCAAATAATCCGAAATATTGATAAAACACATCGCCACTTCACTGGTTTGAAGAAAAGACGCAGTGAAAAACTTCGGGTCTCTGAAAACCTGACAGTCAATATGTAAGTACTTTTTGTATGTTTCGTGTAAAATGTTTTGTCCAAAACGAGTTGCGACCAAAACAAACTATGTGTAAGACAGCACCGTTTTAAGCATTATGTTAGCATTTACTTCATTCCGAAATAGAACGCAATGGACCAATTTGGGAGATGGGCGCGGATTTTTGAAGTAGCCATTTTCACTCCCATTGACATTTCGGCACGAAATACTCATTGGATATCTTTAAGTCCACGGTATATAATACATGCCAGCATGAGATATATGCTGCAATACCTTGTTCTTTTTTAAATATTTTCAATCATGAATCAACGCCCACAATCGAAGGGTGATTGTGATACAACGTGATTGTGATACAGCGTGATACAGCGTGAATGTGATACACTGTGATACAGCGGGAATGTGATACACTGTGAGCGTGAATGTGATACACTGTGATACAGGGTGAACGCGTGAATGTGATATACTGTAATACAGCGTGAACGCGATACACTGTGATACAGCGTGAATCAGACGCACGACTTTTTCCGTTCACAGGCTATTTATTCGATATCATGTCGGCCTGATAGTTACGGTAGGCCAGCCCTACTGAAATTCATTGCGTTGCACAGTTAACACCCCCTACATCCGACTGTCGCCAGCCGGTGAAACGGTGGTCAGCCGGTGATGCTATTTTCGCAACACAGGTGAGATGGTGTTAGAAATTTGGATTTCTTTCACATTTCTTCTGAGGTTATGAGCAATATTAATGGATATTCATTCATGGGAAATAACAGCCGTCATTTCAATCGTTCGGTTACATATCAGAACGCCTTGAACTTAAAGATGTCGTACGAACACACAAAGCGATGCTGTTTTCTAGCGAAGTTTCGTTTTCAAACTGTTTTTATCGCTAATTACTTACACTTATCGATAGATATTATCATGCGTAATTATGCCCTATTCAATGCTCTTTGTATGTCACCCAAACTACGATGGATTAAATTGGCGTAGGCATTGATATTAATTAAAAAGCCACACCGTGTAGGTCTATCCAGAGTAGTATAATCAGGGGATTTAAAGTCACATTTTCCAGGGAGATAACTCTTGGTGCCCTTGATTTCAGGTTATAGTTTAGGAAGCGGCCATGCACGGCCTTTCTCTTCTGGGCCGCAAGGCCGCTATAGTTCCAGCAACCTTTGACCTTGAATTTTTCGGCGGTGATGCGGTCATGTCTGGCGGTGATGCGGTCTGCCTCCGCGGAGAAAAAGTAGTCCCCAGAATTCAAATAAGCTGCATGGTCCGATTGGGTCGTATGAGGCATCAATGTGAAGCGTTTGTGAAGGCGTATCTGATGGGCTGGGTGGTGGGGTTGAAATATCGTCATTCTGCGCATGCGCGGTAGACAAAGGGTATGAAAATAGACGTTTTGGGGTCTAGGTGGCCCACTAGTGGTCCGATGGGGTCGTTTGAGGTAGCAATGTGGAGCATTCGTGAAGGCGCATCTGATGGGCTGGGCGTGGAGTTGAAATATCGTCATTCTGCGCAAGCGCGCTAGACCAAGGGTATGGAAATATACGTTTTGGGATCTTGGGGAGCCCCTAATGGACCGATGGAGTCGTATGAGGTATCAATGTGAAGCATATGTGACGGGGCATCCGACGGAGTGGGTGAGACGTGGAACTGACGTCATTCTGCGCATGCACAGTAGACCAAGTGTATGGAAATAGACGTGTTGGGATCTTGGTGGGCCACTAGTGGTCCTATGGAGTCGTATGAGGTATCAATGTGAAGCATATGTGAGGGGACATCCGACTGGACTAGTGCCTCGGCCGTTGTCAACATTCTGTGCATGCGCAGACAGGGAATTGTGAGAAAAGGGCATGGAAATAGACGCTTTGCGGTCGAGGTGGGCCCCTAATCGTCCGATGGGGTCGAGTGAGGTATCGTTGTGAAGGATACGTGAGGGAGCATCCGCCTGGACTAGTATGGCGTGGAACTGGCGTCATTCTGCGCATGCGCAGTAGACAAAGTGTATGAAAATAGACGTTTTGGGGTCTAGGTGGACCACTAATGGTCCAGTGGATTTGAGTGAGGTATCAATGTAAAGCAGTCGTGAGGGAGCATCCGCCTGGACTAGTCTGTAGTCCGTGTTCGACATTCTGCGCATGCGCAGACAGGGAATTGTGGGAAAAGGGTATGGAAATAGACGTTTTGGGGTCGAGGTGAGCCCCTAGTGGGCCGATGGAGTCTTATGAGGTATCGTTTTGAAGCATTCGTGAAGGAGCATCCGACTGGACAAGTGTGTCGTTCGTGTTCAACATTCTGCGCATGCGCAGACAGGGAATTGTGGGAAAAGGGAATGGAAATAGACGGTTTGGGGTTTAGGTGGGCCACTATTGGTCCGTTGGAGTCGAGTGAGGTATCAATGTGAAGCACACGTGAGGGAGCATCCGACTGGGTGGATGTGGGATAGGAATATCGTCATTCTGCGCATGCGCAGGCAGGCCGTAGTATGGAAATAGACATTTTGGGGCCGATATGGCCCACTAGTGGTCCAAATGGCTTGTGGGAGGTGTCAAAGTGAAGCTTTTGTGGGGTAGAGTCAGAATGGCGTGTTTTTTATTGCAAGTCGCGTCAATCTGCGCATGCGCAGTTGGGTGTAGTAAGTAAAGTGGCCATTTTGGGGAAGTGAGGGAAGGTATTTGGTGTAGAGATGGACCACTATTACTCCGAACGCGTCGTGGGAGGTGTCATCTTGTAGTTCTCGGGGTGCAGACCATCATTTGAGGAATGTTCACGTCATCTGTGACGTCATCAGTAGGAGTAGTAGCCAAAGTGGGCATTTTGGGGAAGTGAAGGAAGGTGTTTATGGTAGAGAGGGACCATTCTTGGCCCGAATGCGTCGTGTGAAGTGGCATCTTGTAGCAACGCCCGCCAACGCCAAGCTCAACGCTCCAACGCCCTGGTGAATTAGCCCAAAAGCTCTGATTTTTCTAGACAATAATTCATTGGAAATGCAGTGACGCCCGTCAACGTCCGCCTTAACGTCCTAGCATAACGCCTTGACGCCATGATATAGACAGATGAGAGAAAAACAACAACAACAACAACAACAAGTTTTCATATAGATTATTCTCCCCAATGTTACATCATACCCACGCTGGGGGAGCCGCGTTGGGTATGTTTACAATTCGAAAAAACTCTTGTCCAATCAGAGATATTCATTTTCATATTCAGTCATATTCGTTCTTGTCCGTTAGATGTATTCTCGGCTGTCCAATCAGAAGTCGCCGTTTCAGAAAGTTCTATCCTTTTGTTCTAGTCCTCGTCGGGCAGGCCTGGATATTGTTCGGCCAGCATATCCCGAAACAGTTGTTTGCGCATTCTGATCGCATTTTCCAGGGCCTCGGTGGGTGGTAGCCCCATATTCTCTTCCAAGTGACGCTTGGTCTTCATGATGGACCTGTGCGTGGGGTCGCCTTTCATTTCAAGCGGTAGTAAGGTATACTGTTCATAGATCGCCATAGCTGTTTTCCTGATGCGGGGGCGCATTTGGGTGTACGTCTGTTGTAAATTATCCTCTCCGGCGTCCTCGATCGCTTCAGCGTGAGTATTGATAGCTGCTGTCACAATACGATCCCAAAAGGTAGGTTCTGCCTCACTTTCCTGGGATGTAGGCTGACTACCTGAGGTCAAGCTCTCCGTATCAGTAGACAGACTGTCAGCAATCTCTGTTTCGGTATCAGTCGATACACTCTCAGCAGTCTCTGTATCAGCATCCGCCTCAACGGGCTTCTCGGAGTCTTCAATCCCATGTATATTTTTCTGGTGTCGCATCATATCGTAATGTCTGGTGAACGTGCGTTCACACTCAGAACAAGTATAAGCCATGTTGACGGTTGAACGTCGACTGTGCGTGTTTTGGGAATACACTTGCTTTCATAGACAGTAACGCCCGCCAACGCCCACTGTTACGCCTTAACGCCCTATCTGTACGCCTTAACGCTCGTCTCAGCGTTTTAATACACTTTCCTAACGCTTTAACGTCGTTTATTGATGCGTTCGAACAAATGTTGCTTTTGTGCTATTGCTCTGACATACGCCGCTTTCCAGTTCATGCCCGAGGTTTTCAACATCGACGCTGTTTTTTCGATTTCAATATCAACCGCATCCTTATCCAACAATTTCATAAGTGTCACGAGGTCGACATGCTGCTGACGTAAAGCCCGTCGTAGTCTAGGTGCCAATCTGTTAGGAGCTAAAATTGCGGCTTCTTTTTTCGAATATCCTTTGTGTTGAAACTTGTTTTCTGTGGCCCTCAACGTCTCCCCCATCTCGGCGTCCATACTTTCTTTGAACAAATCCTTCCATAGCCTCGACTTCACATTATGATCATTCCCTTGTACGGGTTTAGGTTGGTCCTTCACGTTTGGGTGTTGCTGCTGCTGCTCTGCCAGGAGTGGACTCGGCGGATGGTGTAGGGGTATATGACGTTGCGGTGATCCCTCGCCGGGTAACAGGTGGGTCGCCAGCCGACGATCTTCGGGGGTATGGGCTTTTAAATCTACGAACAGGTAGCCATACGAACGACTTGTGGCCCCTTGAAACGCCTGCATGAAATGGTCGATGTTCTGAGGATAAATTCGACTACCAAACACACGGATTTGTGCTCTGTCAATGGGATTGGAGAACAACACAAATTATTGGCAGTTCAAGGCAATATATATTCTGGGTCAAATAGATGATGGACAGATTCCGATGATGGGATCCTTCAGTAAACAAGTCGGCGACGTGTGAATTGTCCTTGGCCGCACTCATCAGATCATCTAGCACTACCACGTTGGTCTACTCGGGGTCAAAGTAGTACGGGTCCTTTATGTCGTGGGGAATCCCTGGGGCGAAGCTCACATTCTGTAACCTTGTAGTTTCGTAGGCGGACTGCCATTGGCTACAATACCAAACAACACGTGTCGGAGCTGGGGTTGCCACACCTTCCTCTAAGAACTTCATCACCCAGGACGTCTTTCCACATGTCGTAGGGCCGCTCACCGTCATCGTATAGGGATGCTCTACTGCTCTTGTTGGACCTATAGCGGGACTCGGCTGTGTCTCTTGTTTGTGTTTGTGTTGAATGTGCCTGAGCATACTAACGCAACGAGAGAAGGTTCTCTGACAGAACGTACACGTACACGACATGTTCATCAGTCGACCAATACATATGGACTGATGAGGGACACATGTTCATTCCTATATTTACAGACACCACCACCAATGCCACTACCCAGCGTTGACGGGCGTCAACGCCCGGTGGTGGTGGTAGCTCCCGTGTGGCAGAGCTCTTGGATCTCAACGCTTGTGGAACTCGCGCGTACCTGTGGTGCACCCTGTACCCTATAGCCCGTAGGGAATAGGGTACACCAGGGTGCAGGTGCAGCACAGATACGTGCGCATGCATGCGATGACGTCATTTTCGAGCTCTGAGCTCCACAAGCTTTGAGCTCCAAGAGCTCCGATCCAAGAGCTCTGCCATACGGGAAGAACACCACCACCGGGCGCTGGACGCCCGTCAACGCCCGGTGGTGGTGTTGGTGGTGATGTCTGTAAATATAGGAATGAACATGTGTCCCTCATCAGTCCATATGTATTGGTCGACTGATGAACATGTCGTGTACGTGTACGTTCTGTCAGAGAACCTTCTCTCAGGCACATTCAACACATACACAACCAAGAGACACAGCCGAGTCCCGCTATAGGTCCAACAAGAGCAGTAGAGCATCCTTATACGATGACGGTGAGCGGCCCTACGGCATGTGGAAAGCCGTCCTGGGTGATGAAGTTCTTAGAGGAAGGTGTGGCAACCCGAGCTCCGACACGTGTTGTTTGGTGTTATAGCCAATGGCAGCCCGCCTACGAAACTACAAGGTTACAGAATGTGAGCTTCGTCCCAGGGATTCCCCACGACATAAACGAACCGTATAACTTTGACACTGAGCAGACCAACGTGGTAGTGCTAGATGATCTGATGAGTGCGGCCAAGGACAATTCACACGTCGCCGACTTGTTTACTAAAGCATCCCATCATCGGAATCTGTCCGTCATCTATTTGACCCAGAATCTCAGTGTTTGGTTGTTGAATTTATCCTCAGAACATCGACCATATCATGCAGGCCTTTCAAGGGGCGACAAGTCGTCCGTACGGCTACCTGTTCGTAGATTTAAAAGCCCATACCCCCGAAGATCGTCGGCTGACGATCCACCTGTTACCCAGCGCGGGATCACCGCAACGTCATATACCCCTACACCATCCTCCGAGTCCACTCCTGGCAGAGCAGCAGCAGCAACACCGTGAATGACCAACCCAAACCAGTACAAGGGAATGAACATAATGTGAACTCGAGGCTATGGAAGGATTTGTTCAGAGAAATTATGGACGCCGAGATGGGCGAGACGTTGAGGGCCACAGAAAAAAAAGTTTCAACGCAAAGGATATTCGAAAAAAGCAATTTTAGCCCATTACAGATTGGCACCCAGACTACGACGGGCTTTACGTCGACCTACGTCGCATGTCGACCTCGTGACACATATGAAATTATTGGATAAGGATGCGGTTCATATGGAAATCGAAAAAACAGCGTCGATTTTAAAAACCTCGGGCATGAACTGGAAAGCGGCGTATGTCAGAGCAATAGCACAAAAGCAACATTTGTTCGAACGCATCATTAAACGACGTTAAAGCGTTAAGAAAGTGTGTTAAAGCGTTGAGACGAGCGTTAAGGCGTACAGATAGGGCGCTAAGGCGTAACAGTGGGCGTTGGCGGGCGTTACTGTCTCTGAAATACTTATACTTGTTCTGAGTGTGAATGCACGTTCACGAGACATTACGATATGATGCGACACCAGAAAAATATACATGGGATTGAAGACTCCGTTGAGACGGATGCTGATACAGAGACTGCTGAGAGTGTATCGACTGATACCGAAACAGTCATTGCTGACAGTCTGTCTACTGACACGGAGAACTTGACCTCAGATAGTCAGCCTACATCCCAGGAAAGTGAGGCAGAACCTACCTTTTGGGATCGTATTGTGACAGCAGCTATCAATACTTACGCTGCAGCGATCGAGGACGCAGGACTGGATAACTTACAACAGGCGTACACCCAAATGCACCCCTGCATCAGGAAAACAGCCCTGGCGATCTATGAACAGTATACCTTACTACCGCTTGAAATGAAAGGCGACCTCACGCTCAGGTCCATCATGAAGACCAAGCGTCACTTGGAAGAGAATATGAGGCTACCACCCACCGAGGCCCTGGAAAATGCGATCAGAATGCGCAAACAACTGTTTCAGGATATTGTTGTTGTTGTTGTTCTCTCATCCATGTTGTTGTTGTTGTTTTTCTCTCATCTGTCTATATCATGGCGTCAAGGCGTTATGCTAGGACCTTGACGGGCGTCACTGCATTTCCAATGAATTATTGTGTAGAAAAATCATAGCTTTTGGGCTAATTCACCAGGGCGTTGAAGCTTTAAGCTTGGCGTTGGAGGGCGTTGCTACAAGATGCCACTTCACACGACGCATTCGGACCAAGGATGGTCCCTCTCTACCCTAAACACCTTCCTTCACTTCCCCAAAATGCCCACTTTGGCTACTACTCCTACTGATGACATCACCGGTGACGTCACAGATGACGTGAACGTTCCTCAAATGATGGTCTGCACCCCGAGAACTACAAGATGACACCTCCCACGACGCATTCGGAGCAATAGTGGTCCATCTCTACACCAAATACCTTCCTTTACTTCCCCAAAATGGCCACTTTACTTACTACACCCAACTGCGCATGCGCAGATTGACGCGACTTGCAATAAAAAATACGCCATTCTGACTCTACCCTACAAAAGTTTCACTTTGACACCTCCCACAACCCATTTGGACCACTAGTGGGCCATATCGGCCCCAAAATGTCTATTTGCATACTACGGCCTGCCTGCGCATGCCCAGAATGACGATAGTCCTACCCCACATCCACCCAGTCGGATGCTCCCTCACGTGTGCTTCACATTGATACCTCACTCGACTCCAACGGATTAATAGTGGCCCACCTAAGCCCAAAACCGTCTATTTCCATTCCCTTTTCCCACAATTCCCTGTCTGCGCATGCGCAGAATGTTGAACACGAACGACACACTTGTCCAGGCGGATGCTCCTTCACGAATGCTTCACAACGATACCTCATAAGACTCCATCGGCCCACTAGGGGTTCACCTCGACCCCAAAACGTCTATTTCCATACCCTTTTCCCCCAATTCCCTGTCTGCGCATGCGCAGAATGACGAACACGGACGACACACTAGTTCAGGCGGATGCTCCCTCACGACTGCTTTACATTGATACCTCAATCAACTCCATTGGACCATTAGTGGTCCACCTAGACCCCAAAACGTCTATTTCCATACACTTTGTCTCCTTCGCATGCGCAGAATGACGTCAGTCTCACGTCATACTAGCCCAGGCGGATGCCCCCTCACGTATCCTTCACAACGATACCTCACTCGACCCCATCGGACGACTAGGGGCCCACCTCGACCGCAAAACGTCTATTTCCATGCCCTTTTCTCACAATTCCCTGTCTGCGCATGCGTAGAATGTTGACAACGGCCGAGGCACTAGTCCAATCGGATGCCCCCTCACATATGCTTCACATTGATGCCTCATACGACTCCATAGGACCACTAGTGGCCAACAAAGATCCCAAAACGTCTATTTCCATACCCTTTTCTCACAATTCCCTGTCTGCGCATGCGTAGAATGTTGACAACGGCCGAGGCACTAGTCCAGGCGGATGCCCCCTCACATATGCTTCACATTGATACCTCATACGACTCAATCGGCCCATTAGGGGCTCCCCTAGATCCCAAAACGTCTATTTCCATACCCTTGGTCTACTGCGCATGCGCAGAATGACGTCAGTTCCACGTCTCACCCACTCCGTCGGATGCCCCCTCACATATGCTTCACAGGGGTACCTCATACGACTCCATCGGCCCATTAGGGACTCCCCTAGATCCCAAAGCGTCTATTTCCATATGCTTGGTCTACCGCGCATGCGCAGAATGGCGATATTTCAACCCCACACTCAGCCCATCAGATGCGACTTCACGAATGCTTCACATTGATACCTCATACGACCCAATCGGACCATGCAGCGTATTTGAATTCTGGGGACTACTTTTTCTCCGCGGAGGTAGACCGCATCACCGCCAGACATGACCGCATCACCGCGGAAGAATTCAAGGTCAAGTGTTGCTGGAACTATAGCGGCCTTGCGGCCCAGAGGACAAAGGCCGTGCATGGCCGCTTCCTATACGGAATCAAGGGCACCAAGTGTTATCTCCCTGGAAAATTTGACTGTAAATCCTCTGACTATACTACTATCCAGGCTACGGTGAACAGCACGAGCATGTTACGTACTTTTCTTGATGCTGTTCACCGTAGTCTGGATAGATGCATTTAGTGTGACTTTTTCCAATAATATCAGGACAGACGCGAATTAAATTCATTGAAGTTTGGGTGACATGCAAAGAGAATTTAATACAAGTACAACGCGTTCTGCTACGTAACCAAACGATTAAAATGACGACTGTTATTTCCCATGAATGAATATCGATTAATATTGCCCATAACCTCACAAGACATGTGAAAGAAATCCAAATTGCTAACACCATCTCGCCTGTATTGCGAAAATAGCCCCACCGGCTGACCACCATTTCACCGGCTGGCGACGGTCGGATGTAGAGGGTGGTTAGCAGTGTATTGAAATTGTAATGTCAATACATTGAAAATAAACCAAATATAAGCCCCGAGTTTCTATGTATTGAAATTCAACTGATATCTATTAAAACTCGATCAATCCAAAGCGTGCATATATCAGTGCATTGAAAACCAACCACTGGCATACATCGCTCGTTAAAAATGCAGGTGCACCTGTTAAGACAGAGTAGTAGTAAAATCACCGACAGGTCTAGGTGGACCCATAGGGGTCCAATTGGGTCGTGTGAGGTATCAGTTTGAAGCATTCGTGGGGGAGCGTCACGCTGGATGGCTGGGGGGGGGGGGCGGGGATATTGCCTATCTGCGCATGCGCAGTAGAAAAAGAGTATTTGAATGGACGTGTTAGGGTTGCGACGGACCAATACTGGTCCGATTGGGCCACATGAGGTGTCATCGTGAAGCCCTCGGGGGGCCATCCGACTGGACTAATGTGGCTGTTTTCAACATTCTGCGCATGCGCAGACAGGGAATTGTGGGAAAAGGGCACTGGAAGGGACGTTTTGGGAACGAGGTGGACCCACAGAGGTCGGATTGGGCTGTGGGAGATATCAAAGTGAAGCTCTCATGGGCTAGCGTGCAACTGGACTGGTGTGGAGTAAAAGTAGCACAATGGTGCGCCTGCGCAGTAGAAAAAGTGTATGGGAATGGACGTTTTGGTTTCGAGGGGGACCCATAGTGGGCGTACTGGGTCGTGGAGGGTATCCATGTGAACCGCTCCTCCAGGACGATCGAGTCATGGTTGAGTGCATGTTTTCTCAGAAACAAAAAGAAATAGAAATGAGAATGTTGTTGTTGTTGTTGTTGAGATAGTGTAGTCTCTCAATTTCGGGGAAGTAAAGGTCAAGGGAAGTAATCCAGTTTAGTAGTACAGAAAGCAAAAACTGTCCGAGTTAAATTTTCGGAAATTTTCGGGGGAAACCCCTGTTGTATGTACAAATCACTCGGGAGTAGAGAAAAGGGAGCTTCGGAGGTGCAATGCAGTGCTTTTGGAGGAGATAACGAGAGTTACCTGTGTGTGCGTGTGTGGAGGAGGAGGAGGAGGAGGAGGGAGGAAGGAAGAGGAAGAGGAAGAGGAGTGAGTGAGTGAGTGAGTGAGTGGCGGTAGTGGTGGTGGTGGTCGCCGTGGTGGTGTCTGCCGTGGTGGTGTCTGTACATATAGTGATTAACACGTGTCCCTCATCAGTCCATGAGTGAGTGAGTGAGTGAGTGAGCGAGTGAGGCGTGCCCAACGCCCGTCTTAACGCATTGACGCACTAACGATTATGAGTGAGTGAGTGAGTGAGTGGGCGAGCGAGCGAGCGAGCGAGTGAGTTAGTAAGTGAAAGTGAGTGAGTGAGTGTGTGAGTGGGCATATAAGGCCGTTTGTACGCCATTAGCCTCAGTCTGTGTCCACTCCTTGAGTCTTAACGCCAAGATGTAGACAGATGTGAGAAGAAGAACAACAACAACAAGGATGGCAGGTCAATCATTGTATTAGCTCCTCCAGTACATCACACCCACGTTAGGGGAGCCGCGTTGGGTATGTTCACAATTCAAGTATGCTCTCGTCCAATCAGAAGCCTTCGTTTGAGAAAGTTCAATCTTCGACCAGGGTCGGTTTTGGCTTAAGCGCCGTCGAGCAGTCCAGGATACCGTTGAGGCAGCATGTCCTGAAACATTAAAGACTATATCACACTGCACATGTATGCGTCGGTACTTCATGGCGTGCACGTGTGTGACGATGTAAATTGTCCAGGCGATGGAAGGGCTTCAAGCAAGTCATAAACGTGAACAACGTGTGATAGAACGGATGATTGACCAAAAATAGTTGACTCTGGATTGCAAACCTGTATTGTGGTAGATGAGGCTCATTCTGTGATAGAATGGGAGAAGAATTCCGGATCAAATTCAAGGAAATACATGAATTGGAGAATTGATTTCAAGCTCGGAAATCTCTCCGTAAAATATATTGTAGAAAATTATTATAAACATACCGACCATGTCCAAATGGAAAATATTTCAACGAAATTTAGCAGAGCCCTTCCATAATATGAAGTAAACAAAATATATGAAATTAATCCCCTCTGGCGTGTCAACGAAAGACGATAAATCGCCGTTATGATTGTGATGCGGTATCAAAAACAAAACAAAATCAATATGTCATCGTGTAGCTGGTCGAATCGCCGTTCCAATGAGACCACGTAGTCCGCCTAATATATCTTAGTTGTTTGGAAATTTAGCGCATACGTGTAGCGAACTGCAGAGTTGGCAGCGCTGTGTTTACATCGCTGTCGAGTGACGTCACAATTCGACATGGCGGCAGTCACTGTCTGGCAAAATATCTCGTCGGTACATAACATAGGGCCTACATGTAGGGCCATCGTTCAGCCAGGCTAAGGGTCGCTCGATTACTCTCTCAGTCCGACCTCGCTGACCAAGCTGACGAAGAGCAGAATGGCAAGCCACCAAGAAAAATGATATTACATTTTCAATGAATTGAAATTCGTGGTTTATGATTGGTTGTTTTTTAATGTATTCAAATTAAAATTTGTATTTGTTCAACGCACCGAATTTTAGCAGGGATGGCCTGTCATAATAACTTGCTATATTGGAGGTGATTCCTCGTGGAAGCATGAAGTAAAAAGTGAACCTGCGGCATCCGTTTGCAAAATAAACGTGAAACTGTGTCGAACTGAATAAGCAACCACCTTAATCATAATGTAATAGAATATTTTGGCGATATTAGAAGACGTAAAAGTTCGTTCAGCTAAGTTTAAAATCTTCTTGTGAATGATCAAAAACAATATCGTAGTCCATGGACAAATAGTCGAAACCCTCCGCCCCCCCCCCCCCCCCTTCGCGGGGATTTGTTTGTATGCAGACTATCACTTCAAGTAGCTTATTGCCTGTTTGTCGATGTCTGCTCGTTTGCCAGTTCAACATTTATGAAATGGAGGCCCAGATTAGGACAAAGATATATATTCTGACCGATTTTTTAGTTTATGGGGGCGTGGGGGGTGTTGTGCGATTGAGCCTTACATCTTCATTAGTCTTGGATGTATGAACTGTGATTTATAACACGACCTGCCAATGGCATGCTCTTTGAAACAATCTAATCGAAGTTCACCTGCCTTAAGCATTTGTGACGCCCCAATGACGCCATTCCAACATTCATGTTTTATGTAATTTATTGGTCTATTTTTTCCAAAAAAAAATCCTCACTCCGTACAATTTTCCCGTTAACCCTACTCTCAAGTAAGCGTGATTTTCACTCAACTCGAGTTACTTTCCGCTCAACTTGAGTTAAATGCACTCATGCATAAGAGTGGAAATTGATCCCACTCAAGTTGAGTGAAAAGTAACTCAAGTTGAGTGAAAAGTAACTCAAGTTTGAATGAACAGATACAGTTCACTCAAGTTTTTTCACAGATCATCTGACTTGGATTTTTTGAGACTACCAAACTACACTTTTGGGTCAAGCTCTAACAGAAATGTAAAAAGAAATCCAAGATGGCCGCTTTGATAACGTCACATTGAGGTCATGTTCAAAACAGGCATTTTAGGTCGATTTTTCGGTCAGATTTTTCAAAAACATTTTATTGGTGTGCTTTCACTGCAAAAAGTGCATGATATTACGGTTTTTACAACAGCGTGAACTTTCAACATTAGTATATTACTTTTGGAATGACAAAGGATTTCGGATGTTCATTCCATCCCGATAGAGAATTTGTTCGGCAGTATGGCGGTCTTGTCCATTACTACGGTTCTTGGCGAAAGGCACATTTCGGAACGGTCGCATTGGTAGCTAACCCTGAAAAGTACCTTTGCCACACGAGATTGATGGCAGTAAAACACAAAAGCATGCAACTAAATACTTCCATTGATGGGCGTGTGAGTCTGCTTGTTACACGGAATATGGAGGCAGACTCTGTTTATCGTATTGGGACTACATTAGGTGTGGTGTTACGTAGCGATCCGGACGGGCATTCCATTTCTTTATCTGGTCTTGGTCTTGTCTGTCAAAAATTGCAACGAGCAACTGTTCGATCAGCCCTTCTTGACTAGGATCCCCGATAACTCTAACTTCTTTCGTTTGTAAAATCAATTAATTTCAATGTCTGGTTACATGCACTGAAATTCGGCTCATCCTTCTCTTGAAAATGTGCTAAATAGATGGGATTCCATGTATATTGACCATGCAATGAGGAGGATAGCTTATTACGTATTAAATATAACAAGGGCATATATAATATATTTTATCAATTGGAAGGAGTTTATATTCTATGTATTAATTTGAAAAGTTGTACTCATTGCATGATATTTAGTAAATACAACACGGTTTCATAGTGTAGTGTATAATGTTTCTATACTCGGGATGAAAAATAATATTAATTTCAATTGTAGGTCGCTAAACTAATTTGTTAGTAAACGAGGGAAAAGTATTATATGACCTGTGATTTTGGTGTGGAAAGATCATATCCCGATTTATTGGTCTACCGTTTCTGCATGTAACAAAAATAGTCGCCATATTATGGTTCTTAGTTGAGCGTGAGCTTTCATAGATAGCCGTTGACTTTTAGAAACATCATCGGATGTTCATTTCGAGGTAGCAAAAACTTTGTCCAGAATTGAAAGGATGACAAATGTCTGGGGCACCATGCACTACACACCAAGACATCCCAATAGACAGGCAAATGCACTGCGGGTTCGATTCCACCTTCACAATTACTCGATTTTACAAACCTGCCCAGTGAGCTTCGCACAGATGAAATTGACATTCTTGATAGGTGTAACGCACCTGTTTTGGCAATGATACTCCGACATGTAATGCATATAACACGACATGAAATTCCATTTATCATTCGACGAACACAATTATTCGACAATACGGCATGCACATCCCTCCAATCAGATCGCCCTGTAAGGTAATTTGGATTACAATTCTCACAAACCGATCGAACGTGGTTAGAACCTAGCCTTGTCCGATATTTGTGACATATTTCTGCAAATGTATAATAAAAAGGACATACCTGATCTCACTGTTCATCTATTCAATAGTACACAATTTTCTTTCTGTAAGCGTCGGGTCAGATTTCTTCAGATTAAACCGTCCAAGTGTCATTTCAATAACACTGAACTATTGGAGACCATTGAAGAAAACAATACGCTTTTAGTTCCCTCTGAAGACTTTTTTCTTTTCTTTCGAGGCCCAGTACAAATTAAATTGAAGAGTTGGGATCGAAAATTGGAGAGTGGGAATCCACTTCTGTGGGGAGGGAGGAACACACGTAAGCAATGTTTTTTTTATTGTTTCGGCTCGAAAAACAACAATCCTATTGTCACAAACTCAGTCCTCGAATTGACAGCTGTGATAAATTTGATGTTGCGGTACATGCTCTGGTCTGTCGTGCTGGGTGATTGAAGTGTTTTATAATCTGACCAACTCGTGGATGAATGCAGTGGAAATGAACATGACTTACATGAGAATAAGCATTCGGCAACAAAAGACAACGGTTGCTATCGAAAGACTACGCTCGAGTAAGAACCGTAGTAATGGACAAGACCAGCATACCGTCGAAGAAATTCTCTATTGCGATGGAATGAACATTCGAAATCCTTTGTCATTCTAAAAGTAATATGCTAATGTTGAATGTTCACGCTGTTGTAAAACCGTAATAAATTAGTAAATAATAGTCCGATGTGAATAAAATAGATATTGCCCAATCTCCCTTGAAGAAAACAGGAATTTTGAATAAATATGACGAAAATATCACTTTTATAGTACACCAGATGGACGCTATCTTGAATTCGCCCACGATCCTCTACTCAGGGGGTTATGCAAATAGGTTCAAAATAACCCCAATATGATAACCTAAATAGTCTCAGAGGGTCAGCTTTCACTTTTCCGTCATTCCGGACATAGAGTAGAAAGTAATAATCAGAATCCCCCCCCCCCCTGGACTGGTATGATTAAACATGTTAAACTGATTAGTATAATCTACACGAACGGATTATTATGTAAATACATTGAATCCTCGCATTTGAGGACACAAAATTGGTCAAACAAAATGAACCGAAAAAGGACTGAAAATGAGTTATACATGACTTATTAATAGATGGCCGTCAATTGAAATTTGCTCATGATTTTCTTAGCCAACAGTTATGCACGCCAGATGAAAATGAGCCCACAACAATTAGATAAATATTTCAGCTCTAACTTCGTTGCATTCCGATTGTCCTCGGATAGATATACCCCTCCTTCTCACCCCTCCGTCTTCGCTAAGTTGAGTTAAGTTAAGGCATCATTGAAGCATTTGCCTGACACACTATTGCCGATTGATTGTCGAGAGCAGTGTGTATACCGTTCCCCACATTTACAAAAAACATATCCTTCCCCAAGAAATACCAACCTTTTTGAGAGATATGGAAAAATCATATTGGCCTATCGCCTTATTCCCATTGTCAATCTATTTGCTATTTGTCTTCAATTCATGATAATGGTTAAATTGAAAATGTCGCTCATGTGGGGTCATCCAGAAATCGTGACTTATCTTGCGAATCCTCATTAGATATAATTCGTGTATATTGGATATAGTTCATGTAATACAATTGCAATCTGTGCGAATCACTTGTAACTCACATATATGTAGCACAAAAACACTTTCTTGAGCATCAACCCCATGTACGAGAGCCGTATACAATACACAGACATGGACAATGTACACAGACAAATTTAACTAATGCGAACCAAATCAAATGAGACAAATGGCGGCGCTGTTCAAATGTGTAGATGAATCTCTTATATTTCAGTCGCCAAAAAGTGCCACATAAGATTCTCACCCGCGAATCAGATATGCAATTTAAGTATTTAACAGATAATGTTTCCGGTATAGATACACTACGTTTTCCATGCTGCAGGAAGCACATCCCAACTAGAAAATTCTATCTCACAATAAGCCTCGCATGACGACGTATCTTTGAATAAAATTCCCTTTACGTGATAGACCATTCAAAATTGCAAACAAGAAAACTTATCGATGCAGATGCATCAATGTCGGCGGCAACTTTTCGTAGATTATAATCTGCGTATTACAATCCGATTATGTGTGCCACTGATGAATACAGGTCATGATGCACCATTATGGTTTAAAAAAACGTCGATTTGCTCGTTTTCATTAAAGGTTTGAATAGTGTAGTTCGCGCAACGACCCATCTGAAAATTGTGGTGTTAGCCGGGAGTTGAGTGCCTGCTGGAAAAATGTGCATATGAAGCGCATGTCGAAAGTTCCGTCCTCTGGTTGAGGTATTAAGTGACTTCACGTCGCCTGATGTAAAAGTTCGCGTTGTGGCATTACATGGCACCCATCATCAGGCCACTACTTCTTTATTGATCTGTTTCATTGTAAATTAAGCCTGGATCGAGTTTCTGGAAACATCAATGCGCTCCGCTTGTACTGTTTCGAGTTTTTGGTAACTCGCAGTCCGATCTCATACATTTTGCTGCAGACGGTACAGATGGATAACTTGATCATGTACGATCATCGATTCGGTCTCTCAGCCAAAATGAAGTAGAAGTAATGAAGTTTATTCGATGAATTAATCATAAAAGAAATAATATTAACGTGTAAACCAAGAACGGGTAACACAATCCTGTCGGTTTACGATATGAAAGTAGTTGGATTACTCCACAGCACGTCTACGAACTATGGCGAGAGAAAACGCCTATTACACGTCCAAGATCACTGCTCCCATGATAACTGAATTCAGTACGCCGCCGGAAATGAAACCTACGTGAATCAGGAATTTCCGATAGCGCGTGGAGAAACCAGTAGACATGTAAAGAAGAAGGGAATTGATAAAAAAAAATCAGGACAACGAAACACCGAACCAAAGTCTGACAAAAATCGGTTGCTCGAAATAGCTGGAAAATGATTTGCCGTTAAATCTGCTTATTAGTGAAAACGGCTTTGAATGTGAATAACATTGTTTTAAAATATATTGGCCAATGAGAGCTCCCATATCAGAGTCACTTCGGCCTATTAGAAACAGATCGCGTCTGTTTCAAACCTCCGTATCCGGTCTTCCCGGAAGCCTACTGCCCTTGCTTCCAAGAAAATGAAGTTAGGAGATCGGAATTTTTATATCGTTCGTCTATACCAACACATTTGTTGCCAAACGCGAGTGCCGCGGGGGAGAATCCCAACCGGGGTTACTAGCGATGGACGAGTGACCAATATTCAAAGTGTCGGCTAATTCATCCTTTTCTTCACGCAACAAATTTACGGTTTACAAATCGACAGAATGCATACAACGTTCCAGCCGGAATTCTCTAGTGTGCCTTTGCAAATAGAGTGATTTAGATATTGCTATTTCCCTGGTCAGAGATATTTTCGAGGATGTTTGTTCCATCCCATTACTTGAAATCGATCGTATTCCACTGGCAGTGGAACAGCTGATTTCACGTGGTATTATGCAAGCCCTGGGTTAGGTACCACCTAGGTCAGACTACGGTAACTTTCCCGGAATAAATATTTCCGCGTGTTCTTGCACCATAACTGTGCACGGATATATCAGTACATCATTTTGAACAATTGTTTAATATTCGCTTTATCTAGTTAAGTTTTCTTGATAATTTACTACAATTTACAGGATGACGAAAGTGAAGTCTTTGCTAATGCAATCTGGGACAAGGGCACCTGTGTGGATGTGGGCGAAGAACATGGCGGGAAAGTTGTTGGCTTTAGATCGGGCGGGACTATCGGGACCATGCTCGCAGTATAGGTTCATGTAAGTTATTCTGGCCTACTTGTGTCATCTATGCGAGTTTCGGTAGCACTTTTACAAGTAAATAATTCCGATGGGTACATTTTGTGCATCTCTTTTGTTGGGTGAACTATATATGTTCTCTCATGGATACGACTATACGCAGCAAACTATCTCTAAAAGATCAAATTGACCTACAATATCAGCAGGGCCGCCGGATTTTTTATCTTTTTTTATCACGAAAAGATATGAGGTTCACTCTTTGGTGTCGGATATAGTAGCCTGTTGGGGTTTTTCCTAATCTTCAAGATGCTGATTGGGCAACAAACTGAGCCACAGTATTCAGCGAATGTTCAATGACCGACGTATGGCAACTATCGCCAGTCGATAGCCCAGTCATGTTGACCTAGTGAAACATTTTGCTGAAAAATGCGTTGGTGTTAAATTACCCCGGGGGAGAGGAATCTCTTGAGAAGATGAAAATTGCAACATACGCACAGCGTACATGCACTATATGCATCTGTCTGAGAAAATGCTGTCGTAATTTAGGGATATCTTTGAATTTTGTTGATATTTCCTCTTTCAAATTTCAGAGGGACTAAAGAGAGCAAACGCGATATTTCGTGCAGGATTATGATCCCCACGGACGAGGCCGGGGTGAAGTCTCAGTTATATGAGGGTTACTTTCGAGATGAGCCGATTTCCAAAGCCCTGAAGTTTGACCGTCCACGAGAGTGTCGCCACCTGGTGGATCCCCTCGTGGCTCAAGCCATAAGAGATGAGGTGACTACTGTTGCAGTGGACCAGAATAATGGAGGGCGAGTAGCCGGAGTGTTGTTGTGTCGTTTGGTTACACCGCATAACGACAGGATGCCATTCTGCTCAGCTGAAGATCCGGACAACAGGAAGATGTGTATCAAACTCGGTATATGGGAAAAGTTGCACGAAGGAGTGAATTTATTTGAGAAGTATAACGCTCATTTGGGGCTGCATGTTGTCTTTGCTTCGGTACGACCAGAATATGCCAACCAAGGGCTCCTTAATCCCATCATGGAGAATTCACTCAAAGAGGCATCGAAGAAAGGGGCAGTGTTTGCCTATGGCGAGGTGTCCAGCAATTATTCCTTTCAGGAAGCAATAGCATGGGGAAGCGAAATTGTAAAAAGGATACGTCTAGACAACTACACGGATATTGATGTTGGACAGACCATAGCTGGAAACACTGGAGAACATAAAGAATGTGTCCTGGTAGCTACGAAAATCTTACCGCTGTTTGGCGCACATGTGAATAAATAAAAGGTATCAACAACGCTAATTGTATACATAATCAAATCTATAGCTTCGTGAACAGATAAGGAAACATAATAATTTATTCGAAAAATAACCTTGTTAAGGTAGGTCTGGCAACGGATTTACAGAACGCATTCATCGTATCTATTTTCCTGTCTTGGCGAATCAGTCAGTCCCGAATTAAAAGAAATGGCCTTAGTAGTATGTAGCGCGTAAATTGATAGAATACCCCCCCACTGCGCATGCGCAGAACCTGGTGTGACGTCATAAGTGTATGGGCATTGGGGGGTTATTGGGGGTGTGCGCATGCGTGATGTGTGGGAGGTGGGTTGTACCCACCTCCCACATTTGTACCCACCTCCCACATTTGTGGGAGGTGGGTTGTACCCACCTCCCACATTTGTACCCACCTCCCACATTTGTGGGAGGTGGGTTGTACCCACCTCCCACATTTGTACCCACCTCCCACATTTGTGGGAGGTGGGTAAAACCATCTTTACTACATGTAGCTGCAATGTCAGTGAAACCGCTAGTGGGAGGTGGGTTGTACCCACCTCCCACATTTGTACCCACCTCCCACATTTGTGGGAGGTGGGTTGTACCCACCTCCCACATTTGTACCCACCTCCCACAATGAGTGCATAGAAAAAAAAAAAGTTCCGGCAAAAAAAAAAAAAAATGTATTCATCCGCGGTGATGCGGTTTGGCCGTGGTTTTGGCGGTAATTCGGTCTCGGGAAAAAGCTTCCGCGGAGAAAAAGTAGTCCCTAGATAAAATGGTCCGATTGGGTCGAGTGAGGTATCAAAGTGAAGCTTAGGTGAAGGGGCATCTAATGGGCTAGGTGTGGGGTTGAAATATGGGCATTCTGCGCATGCGCGGTGACCGAAGGGTATGAAAATAGCCTTTTTGGAGCTAGGGGAGCCCCTAGTGTACCGATGGGGTCGAGTGAGGTATCAAAGGGAAGCTTAGGTGAGGGGGCATCTAATGGGCTGGGTGTGGGGTTGAAATATCGGCCTTCTGCGCATGCGCGGTGGCCCAAGGGTATGAAAATAGCCTTTTTGGAGCTAGGGAGCCCCTAGTGGACCGATGGGGTCGAGTGAGGTATCAAGTGAAGCTTAGGTGAAGGGGCATCTAATGGACTGGGTGTGGGGTTGAAATATCGGCATTCTGCGCATGCGCGGTGGCCGAAGGGTATGAAAATAGCCTTTTTGGAGCTAGAGGAGCCCCTAGTGGACCGATGGGGTCGAGTGAGGTATCAAAGTGAAGCATCCATGAAGGGGCATCTAATGGACTGGGTGTGGGGTTGAATTAGGGTCATTCTGCGCATGCGCGGTGGCCCAAGGGTATGGAAATAGACGTGTTGGAGCTAGGGGAGCCCCTAATGGAACAATGGGGTCGAGTAAGGTATCAAAGTGAAGCTTATGTGAAGGGGCATCTGATGGACTGGGTGTGGGGTTGAAATATCGGCATTCTGCGCATGCGCGGTGGCCCAAGGGCATGAAAATAGCCTTTTTGGAGCTAGGGGAGCCCCTAATGGTCCAATGGGATCGAGTGAGGTATCAAAGTGAAGCATTCATGAAGGGGCATCTGATGGACTGGGTGTGGGGTTGAATTAGGGTCATTCTGCGCATGCGCGGTGGTCCAAGGGTATGAAAATAGACGTTTTGGCATCTAGGGGAGCCCCTAATGGTCGAATGGGGTCGAGTGAGGTATCAACGTGAAGCCTAGGTGAAGGGTATTTGATGGCTGGGTGGCTGCATGTAAAATTTTTCCTGAAAAAAAATACGGAACACGGATTTTATCGAAAAACCTGGGAAAATGCCTATATGGGGTATGAGGGGTATATAGGTCGCCGGGCTTAACGGGGCTTGTCTATCAATAGAGTTATCTCCCCTAGTTCCAGGGTGGGTGTATGTAAAAATTTTCCTGAAAAAATACGGAATACGGACTTTATTCTAAATTACGGGAAAATGCCTATATGGGGTATGGCAGGTATAGGACCATCCTGGGAAATCTACTTCTCCACATTTGCGGTATAGGTTGTGGGGTCTCGTTTTACTCGTCTCGTCATTTAGAACATGATAGGAAGTGTCCCCGTGCGAATCGGTGAAATTTTTGAAAAAAGTCACCGAACCCCCATATAGTCCCATACTGAGGGTATAGGATCAATGTTTGTCCCCCTGGGAAACGTACTTCTATACATTTGCGGTAGGGTTGTGGGGTCTCGTTTTACTCTGTCTCGTCATTTAGACATGATAGGAATGTCCTCGGTGCGAATCGTGAAATTTTTGAAAAAGTCACTGAGCTCCCATATAGACCCATACTGGGGTATAGGTTCAATGTTTATCCTACTGGGAAACCCACTTCTATACATTTGCGGTAGGGTTGTGGGGTCTCAGTTTTACTCGTCTCGTCATTTAGAACACGATAGGAAAGTGTTATGTGGAGCCGAATCGGTGAAATTTTTGAAAAAAGTCACCGAGCCTAGGTAGGTCCATAGGCCTATACTGCATGGCTATGGGTGTATAGGGCCATACGGGGTGGACATGTTGAAGTCTAGGTGAGTCCCTAATGGTCCAATGGGGTCGAGTGAGGTCTTATTTTGAAGCTCTCGTGGAGGAGCACTTGACTACACTAATGGTTCGTCCGTGCTCAATAGTCTGCGCATGCGCAGTCTGGCCGTAGTATAGAAAACAGGCATTTTGGGTGCTATGTAGGGGTGTGTTTGGGTTAGAGATGAGCTAATCACGGCTCGAATGGGTCGTGTGAGGTGTCAAAGTGAAGCTTGTGTGGGGTAGAGTCAGAATGGTGTGTTTTTGAATGCATGTCGCGTTAATCTGCGCATGCGCAGTTGGTTGT